>JAQZBX010008097.1:0-48864 GCA_029593785.1 Cabassous unicinctus | reverse complement strand
TTTTTATATGTGGATGGTACCTTTGTCATAACCAAAATACAAATAGTGAAATATAGCCCCCAACCATGGTCAATGGTTTACATTACGTTTAGCATGTTAGACCATACACCTCTATAAATTTTGATGATATTCAACATGGCCTGTGTCCATCACTGCAAGATCGTGTAGAGCACTTCCATTGTCCCCCAAATAACCCCTATTCTATCCATTTTATTCCTCCCTCTCCCCTCGGGGCCCATGGCGACTCCTCCGGCTTTACTCCTTTGATGACAAGATTCATAGTTACTTGCAACAACACTGAGGTCTTGACACACTGGTTTGTCCTCCCCTGTTAGGAACCGCCCATGCTCTTGAAGGACTCCCACCCCTCTGTTTGAGAACTTATCAGTCCTGCCTAGGATGGGAGTCCAACTCCTTCCTGCTCATTGTGTGGGTCTCCACCCACTGATACAACACATTATGACAAAATCATCACTCACACACTCCCTAGAAGACTACTCCAGGTGCGCCCTGCCCTAAATGCCCCTCCATCCAACACCCTAAACCAGTAACCCTTCCTTGTCACATTGCCATAAGAGCATTCCCAACTTTGTGCTTTCAACCACATACCTGCCAATCCCCAGTGTTCACCTGGTCCCTCTCCCAACCCTCCCCCCAGTTCCCTGGACCTTCCAACCCACCCTTCCCAATCTACCCACCTGTCAAACCCGCATCTTCCAACCCAATAATATCACTACCCTCCTGTCAAATTCTTTCAATGCGCAACTACACACTTTCACCTTGTCATAGATTATGTCCACATGGGCTTTGGCTCACAAGCTTCTTCTCCCTTTCTATTTCCTGTAAACCTTTCTTCCAGAAAATAGCTCTCTGAGTCTGCTCAATTCACTTAATTCATATCAGTGAGGTCATGTAATATTCGTCCTTCAATGCCTGGCTTGCTTTACTCAAAATAAGGTCCTCAAGATTCATCCATGTTATCCTGTGTGTTAGCACTGTGTTCCTTCATTTCAGCTGAGTGATAGTCCATTGTGTGTATGGACCACATTTTGTGTATCCATTCATCTGTTGATGGGTATTTGGGTTGATTCCAACCTTTGGCAATAGTGAACAATGCAGCTGTGAACATTGGTGTGCATTTATCTGCTCGTGTCTTTGCTTTCAGTTCTTCTGGGTATTGCTGTGGAATTGCTGGGTCATATGACAGATCTATAGTTAGTTTTTTGAGGAACCAGATTTGGGTTGTCAGCTTCAACAACAACACCCTGGTGACAACTAATTAGCTGCAGCATCGTCTGGAGCCTCGGTCAGCACTCCAGAGGTTCTAATACAGGCATGAGCGCATGGATCCAACTCTGGAAATAAGAAGAGTTCAGTTGTTCAGGCTGGCTGACTTCTTGCTTTGAAATGACTAAACCATGCTCCCCGACTCTTCCAGCTGTGTACCTGAGGTGTTCCTAATTCCCTCAGTTTTTGAGGGGTGGACAGTCACTCTCAAAATGTGGATGGAATGACTTCATCTTTACCAAATCCTATGCCAGGAAACAGGAGATTGCTTTCTTCATGACTTATTTAATGGTCCCTCCCTCTGCAAATTAGCCCACCGACCTCCCTTTACTTCCTCATTTTCGAAAAAAAACACAGTGGCTTGTGTTGCCAGCTGCATCTCTCTTGTGGCATGTGCCTCTGAGTGGGGCAGAGGACACCCCCACAGGCAGGTTGCTGTAGGACCACAAGGAGACACCGTCATGGGGGCAAGGAGCCTCCAGCTCACTTCTCCTCCAGCTCAAGTTCTGGGATCCAGGGAGGCAGCACAGTGGCTCTGCCTGTGGCCTCTGCTGGGAGCAGGAAGGGAACTTTGTGCAGATGTGGAGGCCTCCAGCCTGGGGATGCCCTGGGGTAGGGCAGCAAGATTGCCTCCTCCCTCGTCAGTCCTGCACTGCCTCTGCTTTCTCCCAACAGGAAAATACACTGGCAACACAAACCACAGGGCTCCACCCAGATGCCATGACTCTGGGCTACAAAAAAGGTCCTCTGGTCCTCAAATCCTTTCCTGGGGGACAGAGGCTCCCATGCTTCCATTAGCGAGAGGGCTGCAGTATACAGTATAAACTGTGCCAATCCTGCTAATGGGTGTATTGACTAAGCCAGCCCATGGGCCTTTGGAAGGGGCCTTGAGCAGCACTCCCAACAGGCCCAGTCCCCTCCAGTCTGGATCCGTGGCCCCCGTGGCCATACAAATATTACCATTTCCCATGAAAGCCATGGCATGACAATGGTTGGGGAGCTGCAGTATAAACACCTGACAGCAGATGCCCCCCTGACCCCCACCACCCTGAATGGACTCTGATGGATGGAGGGCCCAGTTCTGTCATAAGCATCCCTCTCTGGCCAAAAGTGTCTCAGCCAGAGTGCATCCCTCATCCAGCACAAGTGACAGCCAGCTCCAGGCATGGGTGGGTGGGCCCCAGCCTCAGTGCAGCAGGGTTTAATCCTGGGGGTCGATTGAGCATTCAGATTTGAAGATTATCTCTATAATTCTAACAGACTACGGAATCCTTCCTGGCTGCTTTTTGTTTTCCCATTTTCACCCCGGGGTAGGCTCTGCCTCAGCGGCAACATGCCCTTCCCCTCACCTGGTCTTGTGCACAGATTGCCCACACAGGTGTGCGAGCCCAGGGCTGCAGTTGCAGGAGAAGCTTCTTCCATTAGCTCAGCAGGAAGACTCTAGAAAGGGCAACCATGCTCAAGCTTTGAGAGGTTCTAGAAAACAACACTTCCTCCCCACATACAAAAAAAAATGCAGGGATATTTTAAATTAAAATGTGTTGCTTTTCTAAGCAGGAGTTACACTGCTTTCCCAGTGGCAGTTTTCAAACATCTCAAAACTGTGAAATGGTAAGTCGAGTCTCCCTTTATTTTTTTCTTTTTCTCACTTTGAAAATATATATATATTTATGAACACATTAGACTTGGAGGCATATTTTCTAGGACATAAATAACAAAAGAAAGTGTGTGTTTGGACTTCTGACGTTGCGGAGAAGTGGGGGTGTGCTCTTCATTTCAGCTCACAATTGAGCACAGTTACCCACCTTACAGCGGAGAACACCTTTCTCTTCGTTTGCAACCTCTGCCACCTTCTTTGCCTGTATTTGCTGATGTGATTAACAAGGCATTTGGGTAAGTAATCTCACTCTCCCAGCACTGTGCTTGGAGAGTCCCCAAAGCCAGCCAATCAAATTTGAGGCTGGGTCATTTCCCATTTCCAACCAAAATATTCTCGTACACATTTCAGGCCTATATTACTGCTGTTTGCAATAGCTATTGCCAAGGAGAAACGAAGAGGTTGGGTACCACAAATACAAAAACAGAATATATTTTTTCAAATGTAATATATGCTCATTTCTTAAAATTGGAAGAACCCTGTTGTGATTTCAGGGTTTCGTGCCAGTCAGTCTTGCATTGTTCTCCTCCACGCCCAGGAGGAAATCGTGCTATCACTTGGTTTTCTGGGCCTTGTGATATAGCATTTTGCTCCCTTGCACATAGGCAGGGTCCCCTTGCACCCAGGCAGAGTTGAGCTAGAAGTAAAGCTAGTGGTTGAATGGCAAATTCCAGTGCCCAGACTCTCCTAGCAACATAGCAACAAGAACAAACCCAACAATAACCTTTTGTCTTTAGCTCTATAAAGCAATGTGGCCATTGGTCTCACCAGAAAATTCAAAGGATATTTTGCAAGTGAAGTGTGATTTCTAGCTGAAGTGTTGAAATTGGAACCCCTCAGTTGCTTTCCTCCGATCTTCTTATATCTAACTGAGCGGACACCAGATTTACATTCAGGAGCACAACATATCCAAAGGGGGCCACTGGATTGTGGAAGGATGGGACTGGGAAGGTTCTCGTCCAGGCTGTCTTTAGGTGAAATGAGGAATTACTTCTTAACGGTTCATGGTCCTTGTCTAAAATGCAGATTTGGGGGTCTATACCATCAGAATCACCATCAGTCTTATGGAATCAAAATCTCTGGATCTGTGCTCCAAGAATATAACTTTTAACCAAAAGGCGTATGGACAACTTGGCTGAAAAACTCTAAAAACGTTTATGTAATTAAGCTTTCTAATTTTATTTGTTTAGCAGTAGAAAGAACATCAATGCACACTTTAGGATTTGTTTTGTGTATGGTGGGGAACAATTATTTTTTCTCTGATAGATATTATAAAGGACTAAATTAACCCATTTCCTAAACTCTTTCTGATTAGCCATCCTCTATACAAGACTACATATCATGCACCCCATCAGTAAAAAGCTTTTGAACTTGTGTCTCCAATATATATACTTTAAAAATAGTTACTATTTAGTATCTTTACTTATTTATACCTGCTCTATGGTACATTAGTATTAACATATTATGAACATGGCAAAGATATTAAAAATACAAGTTTTAAAGGCAAACATTTGAGATAAATGAGATTTTTAAATTCTGATTAGTGAAAATCTTGGTTTACAACTTTGTAATAACAAATCAAAGCAATTTGTCATATGAGTTTCAAGTTGACAATATATATATATTTGTTTATTTAAAAATTTTTTTTTGAGGTACTGGGGCCAAGGATTGAACCCCAGACCTCGTATGTGGGAAGCCAGCACTCAACCACTGAGCCACATCAACTCCCTGCCCCTCTTTTTTAAACAAGTTGACTATATTTTGAGACTTAGTAATAATAGATGAAAATATGTTTCACAAAGATATGTAGAATCAAACGGAAGAAATGCCTTTTTTACTGCACTTACTAAATTATGGTACTAATTTTAAAAAATTCAATCCACTCTTCATGCCAAAGTTTCTTATTGGCCAGTACATTTCCATTTTTTGTAATGTTGAACATTTGTTTTTTGCAAACCAATTGGAAAATGTGGCATTCTTTACATTTCTAACATTCTCAAAATATGATAAAATTCTTCATATGGAAAAATTCTAAATATTAGAAAATTCTCTTTCCAGGACTTTTTATGTGCAGATATGAGTTTCCACATTGTTTTTGGTAATTAAAAGACACCTAAAATAGAAACATTCCAAACAATCATTTTCAAAACACTTTCCAGAGCATGAATTTCTGTTGAAAATAATGACTTTATCCCTAGAAACACACAAACTACCTGAAGTGATTAAAGAAGAAATCGGAAATCTCAGCAGGCCAATAACAAGTACAAAGATTGAATCAGTAATCAAAAACCTCCCAATAAAGAAAAGTCCAGGACCATATGGCTTCAATGGTGAATGTTACCAGACATTCAAAGAAGAATTAACACCAGTCCTTCTACAACTCTTCCAAAAAAATTGAAGGGAAAGGAAAACATCCTAATTCATTCTGAGGCCAGCGTCACCCCTACACCAAAGCCAGGTAGAGATATCCCAAGAAAATTATAGACTAATATCCCTCGTGAATATAGATGCAAAAACCCTCAACAAAATACCAGCAGACTGAATCCCAGTGCAGATAAAAAGGATTTATACATTGCAATCAAGTAGGATTTATCCAAAGGATGCAAGGTATTTCAACATACTAAAATCAATTAAATGTACCACATTAATAGAATGAGAAAAAGAAACCACACGGTCATCTCAATTGACCTCAGAAAAGGCATTTGACAAAACCCAGCACACTTTCTTGATAAAAACACTCAGAGAACTAGGAATAAAAGGAAACTTTTTCAACATGATAAAGGGCATTTATGAAAAGCCCACAGCTAGCATCATACTCAATTGTGAAAGACTGAAAGCTTTTCTCCTAAGATCAGGAAAAGACAAGAATGTCCACTGTCACCACTGCTATTCAAGCATTGTACTGGAAGTGCTAAACAGAACAACTGAAGCAAGAAAAAGCACTAAGTGCCATCTAAACTGGCAAAGAAGAGGCAAAACTGTCCCTATTTGCAGGTGCCATGATCCTATATTTTGGATCAACAAGAAAAAAGTGACTAAGGCTAACAAACGAATTCAGCAAAGTGGCAGAATACAGATCAATATACAAAAATCAGCGATCTTTCCATATACCAGCAATGAGCAATCCGAAAAAAAAATCAAGAAAACAATTCCCTATAAAGTAACAACTAAAAGAATAAAATATCTAGGGATAAATCCAATTAAGGATATAAAGGCCTTGTACACAGAAAAATACAAATCATTACTGAAGAGATTAAAGGAGGGCTAAATAAATGAATATTCCATGCCCATGAACTGGAAGACCTAATACCATTAACATGTCAATACTCCCTAAAGCAATTTACACATTTAATGCAATATTAATCAAAATTCCAACAGTCTTTTTCGCAGAAATGAAAAGGCTTATCATCACATTTATATGGAAGTGCAATGGACCCTGAATATCCAAAACCATCTGGAAATAGAACAAAGTTGGAAGAATCACACTTCTCAATTACAAAACTTATAACAAAGCTACAGTAATCAAAATAGTGTGGTGTTGGCACAAGGACAGGCATAAAGACTAATGGAATAGAATTGAAAGCATGAATCTATGGTCAATTGATTTTTTATTTTAAGTGTAACCTTTTATTATTTTAAAATATATTTCAAAAATGCCTTTACAGTTGCTTTAACTGCTCTATAAGACCTACATAAAAGAATACTTAGAACACACAAACACCAAGCTGTAATACCTACTTGTACTGACCCATTATTACCAAAGGGATATTGTTTTTTTAAATAAGCAGATTCATGATGTGGCAGTTTGATATTATTTATGAGTTTCAAAAAGAGATATTGATTATGTTTGTAAACTAGTCTGTTTCTCTGGACCTGATACCCCTTTGATTGTATTAAATTCAGAGGTTTCACTTTTACTTTATTAAATCAAGATTAGGGCTTTGATTCGACCATAGACATGACTCCATAGAAACGGCAGAGGCCCAGGGAGAGAGATGAGCCTGATAGTCTACAGCTGACTTTGTGGAGAGAACAAAGCAGCTGAGTCCGGAAAGAAAGAGCCCTGGGAAGAGATGATCCTTATGCCAGCCTACAGCTGAGATCAAAAGAAGCTGGGACCATGGAGCCTTAAGAGGAATAAGGAGGGCTGACATTGCTCCTCGCAGACATTGCTTGCCATCTTGCTTCAACATGTGGCAAATGACTTTGGTGATGTAAGAGGACATCTGCTTTGGGGCCTTGTGACTGTAAGCTTCTACTTCAAATAAATACCTTTTATAAAAGCCAACAGATTTCTGGTACTTTGCATCAGCACCCCTATGGCTGACTAATACATATGGCAATGCAAAATAATATGCAAACGTCTTAGAACAGAAAACTTTGCATCAATGGTGATAGAAAGGAGGTAGTTTTGTTCACTTTTTCAACACATTTGGTTCTGGTAGGAAGTTTTATTATGCATTTAAAGCAATATGTGCCCCTTAAAGCTTGTATTTTCAGTTTGTGTGCGTCACCCTAATCAGAGCCTAGACACATGAAAAAATATAAACAAATATCTAATCTGCAAGTATGCCAATTGATTTTTGACAAGGGAACCAAGTCCACTCAGTGGGGAAAGAATATTTTCTTTAACAAATGGTATTGGGAAAATTGTATGTCCGACAGGCAAAAGAATGAAATTGGACCCCACATAGAAAAATGAACTCAAAATGCAGCAATGACCTCAATATAAAGTGAAAACTTAAAAATTCTTAGAAGAAAGTAAGACTTTGTATTAGACAATGAGTTCTTAGATTTTTACACCCAAAGCACAGACAACAAAAGAAAATATGGATATATGGGACTTCATCAAAATTGAAAACTTTTGTGCATCAAAAAACATTATCAACCAAATGAAAAGACAACCAACAGAAAGGGAGAAAATATTTGGAAACCATATTTCTGATAAGGGTTTAATATCCAGAATATATAAAGAACTCCTACGACTCAACAAAAAAAATACAAACAACCCAATTAAAAAATGGGCAAAGAACTTTCATAGACATTTCTCCCAAGAAGATATACAAATGCTCAATATCATTAGCCATTAGGGAAATGCAATCCAAAACCACAGTTAAACACCACCTCAAACCCATTAGAATGGCTGTTATTTAAAAATATAAAATAACAAGTGCTGGTGAGGATGTGGAGAAATAGGAATACATTGCTGATGGGAATGTAAAATGGTATAGCTCTTGTAGAAAAGTTTGTCAGTTCCTCAAAAAGTTAAACATAAAGCTACCATATGACCCAGCCATCCCACTTCTAAGTATATTCCCAAAAGAATTGAAAGCAGGGACTCAGACAGATATTTGTACACCAATGTTCATAGCAGCATTATTCACAATATCCAAAAGGTGGAAGTAACTCAAATGTCCATCAGTAGATGAATAGCTGAGTAAAATGCACATATTCATACAGTGGAATATTATTTTGCCATAAAAAGGAATGAAGTTCTGATATGTGCTACTACATGAATGGACTTTGAAGACAGCATTTTGCATGAAATAAGTAAGACACAAAGGGACAGATATTGTATGAGGCCACTTATATGACAAAGCTAGATTATGCAAATTCATGGAGACAGAAAGTAGAGTACAGGTAACCAGGGGTGGAGGTGAGGGAGGGGAATGGGGAATTAATGCATAATGGGTATAGGGTTTCTGTTTGGGGTCATGGGAAAGTTCTGATAATGTATGGTAGTGAGGGTAGTACAACACTGTGAATGTGATTAGTCCCATTGAGTTGGATATTTGGGAGTTGTTGAGATGGGAAAGTGTGTTGTATATATGTTTCTACAATTTAAAAAAATAAAAGCAAGTAAAGAGACAATGACTATTAAATGCAATACATGATCCTAGGTTGGATCTAATAATGGCAGAGAAAATACCCCCAAAGGACATTTCTGGGACATATGAAAATATTGGATTATAGTCTATAAGCTTTGATTCAATGTTAAATTTCCTGAACTTGCTGACTGTACTTAAGGTGGTTACATAAGTGAACATCTTTGTCTTAGGAAATGTACATGGCAGTATTAAGTGTACAAGGAGCATGATTTATACAACCTACACTCAGACTTAGAAAATAGACAGGTGAGTCGGTGGGTGGATGGATGGATAGAATGATAGAGTAAATGTGGCAAATGTTAAAAGTTTGTGGAACTTTTATCTGGGTGGGTTTCTCTGTATGGATTTTGTATCTTTTTTGCAACTATACTGTAAATTAGAAATTATTTCAAAATAAAAATTAAAAAAAAAACAGAAAAATTACTTTCTCACTAGTTTTGACCTCATTTTCTCCTCACTTTTATCTCAAAGAGACAGATTAAACTTATTTAATTTTTGAAAATATCTGCCTGGTAGCATGACAGCCACCTGCAATCACAGAAAAAATTAGCAAATTTGGAATGCTTAGACTTTGTGAAAAGAATAATGAGTAACTCAAGTTTAAATTATTAAGTGCTTTGCCATGAGACAACTTATAACCCTCTCAAGGTACAAGAAATGGTCATGGTTATCCCGCATCTTGTCAAGATTCTATTTCTACTTTTCTTTTTATGTAACATTTGTGCCCTTCTGGTTCATGCTTTCTGCCGCAGTGGTGTGCTCCTGGCTGATGCGGTGTGAATGCCACAGGCGGCGCCATCTTGGTGTCTTTGCCTTGGGGTCTTGTCTTTGTGATTCTGTCAAAGCAGCCCCACTCCTCGAGTGGTTATATTTACATGCATACCTCTCCTCCTCCCAATTTTTAATTAAAGAAATCATTTACTGTTGAGAATATATCTTCTCTGATACATCTTTCATTAGGCAGGACATATAAAAGGAATTTTTCATGTATTTTATTATTAAAACAGAATCTAGCAACTTCATTATGGAATCATGTTAGCAGTATCTCAAATTTCACTCGGCCGCATGGAAATTATCCCGTAGTATGAAATTTTTACTAAAATTTTTTGCTTTACATCTTCAAAGGATTTTCTAACTAAGTGTAGCAGTTTGGCAGTTTGATATAGTTATGAATTCCAAAAGTAGATATTGGATTATGCTTGTGAACTGGACTGTTCCTCTGGGCATGATTAAGTTATGATTAGGGCCTTGACTGGGCCACGTCAGTAGGGCGTTGAGCCCCACCCCTTGGTGGGTGGGGTCTCAAAGATAAAAGATGTGGCAAAGGACAGAGTTGGAGGGTTTTGAGTTGGAGTCCTGATGTTGGAGTCTTGAGCTGGAGCCCCAGGAAGTAAGAGAGCTTGGTCGTGAGGAAGGAGAGAAGGCCCCAGGAAAAGAGACGAGCCATTTGCCTGAGAGTCTACAGCTGGCTTTGTGGAGAGAGGCAGAGCCTAGAGAGCCTCATAGTCTACAGCTGACCTTGTGGAGGAAACAGAGGAGCTAAGCCTGGAGAGAAACGCAGCCCCGGGAAGAGAGGAACCCAAGAAGCCTGAACCCTGGCAAACGTCGGCAGCTGTCTTGCTCTAACACGTGACAATGGACTTTGGTGAGGGAAGAAAGTTACCCTTTATGGCCTGGTAACTGTGGACTTCTATCCCAAATAAATACCCTTTATAAAGACCAACGGATTTCTGGTATTTTGCATCAGCACCCCTTTTGACTGAGTAATACACTAAGGAAAGCATTTTAATTTTTTGCCATTATTTTACATAAATTATTTCACCAATTTTTACTGTGGCAGTTTCCCTAACAGTATATTTGCTATTAAATTAAAAACCTCAAAAATGACTTTAAATAGGTATAAATATTTAGTTAAATTTTTTTTAAAATCCTGGCTTGAGAATCAAATAAAACTAAAGGCTTGTTTTAATATTCTGGATTTTTCATTTAAATTAAGCTTTCTAATCATGATAGGTTTTTTTTCCTATCATTTTCTAATATTTCAAGGAACACCATACACTTAGGTCAGTGTTCATTGTTAACTAAAAAGATTAAAAATCTATATTTCAAATATTTTAGAGAATGTTTTAATTAAAAATTTTTAGATTTACAGAAGGATTGCAAATACAGAACAGAGAATTCCTATACACTCTTCACACAGCTTCCCAGCGTTAACATTTGACATACCATATACATTTATCAAAACTAAGAAATGAACATTAGTGCTATACTATTCATTAAACTGGCTATATTTGGATTTCTCCAGTTCTTTCACTAATGTCCTTTTTCTCTTCCAGGATCCAATCCAGGATACCATGTTGTCAAATAGTCAAAAGTCAATGCTGCATACTAAATTTGTGAAGATTCATTTAGTTAAAACTAAATATCATTTGGTATTCTAGTCCACTAAGAACAAGTGTACTGCAAAATGTCACAAAATACTAAAAATGAAGGTGTTTTGTCACCTTTTTTGGGTTATAGAATTAGGACCACAATGAGGCTGTGTCTTCTACTGTATGTGAAATGTTTCAGTTCAGCTTGTGGATCCAGTAAGGGAGCCAACCTCAAGAGTTTTATTAAATATTGGTGAATCTTCATTTATTCCTTGTTTCCTATTTTAAAGACAAAAAAAAAAAAAACATATATGTAGAAGTCCTAAAATTTCCTTTCCATAGAAAGTCTCTTTGCTGTAAAGACATGGCCTGTGGATGTCTTTTATACCCCCTGGAGTACACGCATCCCATCTTGTAGAACACTGTTCTATTGTCACATTCCTTTGGGTTTCCTGTTTTGGAAGGAGACTGTACCCTAAGCTCCTACTAACCTTAATGGGCCTAAACTAGGAAAACTGGACAATTTCAATGTCTTGTTCTCTCCTGGCCAATTTCATGTTCTCCTGAGTTATTGATAGATGGTAAACAATGATTGAATAACCCATTAATGCAGTGAGTGTACACAAAGTTCTCCAGGAAGCACTCCCTTAAACCATCCCTCAACAAACTCTTAAAACTTCACAAGCTTTTGTCAGGCTGACATGAAAAAAGCTGGGGAGAGGGCCCCTTAATCACACCCTGTAGGCTGCCTACTTCCCACAATTGGGCTTATTCCATGTTTTCACCATTGAGACTGGAAACTAAATACTTGATGGCTATACCGTTCATTTACTGGAAGAACGAATGACTCATTGGAAGCTGAGAGGTGCCGACTGGACCCCCCTTCAGAAAGTGGAGCTGTCTCCCCTAGTGGCTGAGAGTGTTGCTGGAAGATGCCTTTAGCTGTCAAGCCTCTTTGCCCAAAGCCAGCCTCCTTCTAGAAACAGCCTGAATCCACTGCCTGATCAATTTGGTGGTGTGGAAGCCTGGCCCTCTGCCCCCATTTGGACAACTCTGTGCTCCCCGTGGGGTTGGCTGAAGCCTTGGTTGGGAATCCATCACAGATCAACTTCTCCCTCTGCCCAACCTGGCATCTGTCCTCTTTCCCCTAAAAGGTACTGATTCCAAGAGCAGTCCCTAATAAACATCCTGCACATTAGTCTCTGCTTCCCAGAAAACAAAGGAAAACAAGCTTACCAGTGCCTCACGTATGCTTCCAGAGATGAATGTGTGAATGTCAATATATAAAATGTGTATATATAAAAATAGGCATATATGTACATTTATGCCATTTTCTTACAAAAATTGTAGCCTTATGTATGCTTTTGGACAACTTGCTTTTTTTCATTTGTATTTTATCTATTTTAAATTTTTGTTGATTTTTACATGTTGGTACATAAAGTTTTTAAATTGATGCATAATATTCCATTTTATGGGCGTGCCCTAATACTAGCCACCGTCTGAGGGTCACTATTTGCCAGGAACTCTTCCAACCTCTTCAAATTATATTTGTTCGACACATATTTATTGAATATTTTGTATGTGCCCAGCACCATTCTAGGTAGTAGAGAATACTAGCACCTTCACCCTTCACTTCAACCGTTAAGAGTTAGCTACTATTATGATCCTGATTTAATAGATGAGAAAACCAAGGTTTAAATAAAATTCCCAAGGTCAAGTGACTAGTAAGTGGTGGCTCCAGGACCCACAACCAGGCAGTTTGTCTCCAGCATCTCTGCTCTGAACCCTTTCATGAACCTACCTCCCATACTTTAATTTTGTCAGGCTGTGTTCAGTCAATTCAATTATAAACAATGCTGCAGTGAACATCCTCTCCCATACGTCTTTGGAGTGCCGTCTCCCTGTGTTTAAAAAAGACTGAGAATAGGGAACTAGCCTATGGAGGAGTTCAGTAACAATGAGAGACCAGTTTCTGACTCTGAGTCTGAGCTAGTGATTTAACATGACATTGGTTAAAAGTCCAAGGTCATTACCCAGGTTATTTAAAAATGTGCCTGTCTTCCAAACTAGGGTTTTAAGGAATCAAAAGACACTACATTCCATTCTTAATATGAAAATCTTACATTAAGCCTTTAAAATACTTCCACGCTGGCCCTGTGTGTTGGATGCATATTTGTAGATACAGTAATACCTGGATTACCATCACCAGCGTCTCTGGTGGGAAGTGGAATGTTTTTATTGAAATTGCTCTTGTTTGTGTTTCAGAAAAAAAATGAAAGCAGATCTACCATCTGGGTCTGGTTTTAATCATAGCATAATCTTTATGAGACATTGTAAGGTTGAGAATTTTTAATCTGATATTTTTAAAGAAAAATACATACTCACGAATGATAAAACCCAATCAGCCTTAGAGAAGAAGGATGGGGGAAAAAAATCTCTCATATAAATGAGAAGCAGGAAATTCCAAAGAAGTTTCACAGGGAGGAGGGGAAGATGAAAGTCTGTGTTGCTATTTATTAGGTTGTTATTTCTTAGTATAGTGTAATATCTCGTTTTGTTGAACAACCAAAATTCAATTTAGAGGAGATTGGAGAGTTCACACTCTCTGACGTGAGAACATAACAATTCACTGGACGGGTTGCAAATCCAATGTGTCCCTGATCCATCGAACCTTTAAGAGGCGTTGTCCTCTTCAGGGAATCTTCCTGTTCTGGTGACACATCCATCATACATTAGATGATCTAATATCCAAATAATTTCTAATGTCTCTGTGGATATTCCTGAAAATTTAATACTTTCATCTAATGGCACATTCCACCAAGTGGGAGGAAACTGTAATTTGGTAAAACTTCAGTGTTCGTTGTTGGACTTTAAAGGCATTTTCATATAATGTGCTGCTCCAGTGGGAATAGTAAAATCACAATCTTCCAATAAGCTGCAAAGCTATTAATGGATTTCTGGGTAGCATTGTTTAGTGTTAAATCTCTTTGGAATACAGAAAGTGGTCCAAGTATGTTTCATACTAGATGTTTTAACTTTACTGTTTTCTAGAGTGTCTATAATGTCAAAATTAACCTAGTCTTCGTCTATGTGTTTTTTCATGGATTTTGGCTTTCGTTTTAACAGTCATGATGACTCAACCATGGAGACTAAAAAATAGCAAGAAAAAGCCAATAAAAGCATGAAAGAAGACAAGAGTTTCAGAGAAATGAGAATGACCAAATGGTGCACAGTATATTCCCTTTCTACCAAAGACTTTTCTATCTTACATTTATTCTAAAATATGTCATTTAGTGTTTATTTGTGCCAGTCCCATAGCATGAATCAAATCATGAAGATTAAATGAGTAAATCAAACACCATCTCAAAATTCATCTTTGGATTATAAGAGTGTCTTTTCTTATTCCCATTGCCTTGTCTCTTCCTAACGCAATAAATCTAAATTTTTATGTGACTAAAATAGTCACGTCAGAATACCATAGGATTTAAAATTTCAACTGCTTTATCTTACGCATTTTAATTTCTAAATTCACTCCAAAAAGAAAAAAAATCCACTGGGTAAATTAAAACATCTAGTATTTCCTTATTGTAATTCTCTTTCTTTCCCTTTGCTATAAATTATACATGTTTACTAGAATGAATACAATTGCCTTTCCTCCTGTTCCTTAAATCTCTTTGTCTGCCGAAAATGGTAAAAGCTCATCCATTATTAAACTTACTATTTCTATAACTGAATTAATACATCCATCTATTCCAGCAAGTAGGTTGATGGAGTGAAGGTTCATCCAGATTTTCTGCTTGAAGCCCTCCTCCATAACTGCTGTATGGATGCTTAATAGTAAAAACACATTGCTGGAAATACCAGGCCTTCATATTAATCGGGAGAGTGTAAATAATACTCATAACATTTTTAGCAAAAGGATGTTCTCCTATTTTTAAAGATTCCTTTCCTACTCTCTTAATTCTCTAGGGCCTAGAATGGAAAATTATAGCTATTACATCCTGCTTTGCAGACTGTTAAGTCAGACTGAGCTCTATAGGTTGCCCTGTGTAAAAATTGGGGGTTTGATCATTCCTTCACTATCACTCCAACCTCATTCTGCCGCTGCTTTCAATCCCCCCAGCTTCAGTTTTCTGGCCCTCAGCGCCTGCTTCAGTGAAGAGAGGAGCTGCCGTGGACATTCGAGGACAGTCCTATGGAGAAAGTAAGCGTAAAAACGTGCCTTTTGTGGGGAAAGTTGCCACGTGCTTCCTCTTGGCCTCTATTGTTGAGCCTACACACATTTCTGTTTAATTGGTATAGTGATAGACTGAACATTTTTATTTCATTTTAAAAGATTGATTTGTACATTGCAGCTTATGGAAGATAATGTTCTGTAAGTGATACAGTGAACCCAAATACACAAAAGTCTTGCTAGCAACACTTATTTTTAAAATAAATTCATTTGGGGGTTTAGGGTTATGGGGATGAGATAGAGAGAAAACAAAGAACGGATAATAATTGTTTTGCTTGATGTAGAGAACCTGTGTCGTGTCTGGTTTAAGATGTCCCCAGAAGGCCTCTGTGAAAATATTCAAATGTTACTTGGGAGAGAATGAGAATCCAAAGACCTCATTCACTCTCATTCATTTATTCAAAAAATATTTATTGATCCCTTACTAAGCATCAGGCCCTGTGCTAGAGGCTGGGGGTATAGGGATAGACAAAACAGGCATAATCTCTTTCCCCAGGGAGGGTACCAGTTTATAGGGTAACTAACAGCTAACATTTGTAGGCATTCTTTATGTAATAAGAGTAAGAAGGGCAAATAAATACTATTCTCAAAGAATTACTGAATGCCATGTGCTTTATATCTGTGATCTCATTTAAGTTTCACCAAATAAATACTATAGGAAGTATTATTTTCCTCCATCATAAATGAGGAAACTGAGCCTCAGAGAGGCTTAGTAACTTGCTCAACGTCAAACAATGAGATTGAAGTAATATCAGACTTGAGCCCGTATAACTTAAAAGTGTATGTTCTTAACCCCAAGCTCTGGCTGCTCTCTTGGATTAATTGCTAACTTAGAAAGGGAAGAAGGCCCAGAGGAAAGGCACTTGAACCTGGTAAGCTTTGATTCAAGGCAAAGATTTTTAAAATAGGGCAAGCCAAGGGTTTTCATCCAAGCCAAGATGAAGTAATAAGGACCATATTTACCCTCCCACCTGAAACAACTAAAAACTCAGCCAATATATCTACAGAACAATGGTTTAAAAGATATTGGAGAAGGAGGGGCAAGATGGTGGCAGAGTAAGGAGCTCCAAGAGTCAACTCGTCCTACAGGGCAGTTAGTGATCACTCAGAACTATCTAAAGCACCTGTCTGGGGGCCCAGGAGACCAGAAGAGCATCCTGCAATATCCTTGAAAGAAGGGAAGGAGGAGACTGCCCATCTGCAGTGAAGATTCGTGAGTAGAACATTCCATGCTGTGGAGGCAGGTGTCCATCCTCCACTGGCAGCACAAGCCACCTCGGGAGTTATTCCATGGCTGGAGTTGGAAGCTCTTTTTCCTAAAAATGGGGGAGAAAGGGACTGTTGGCCACTGACTTCAGCTACAGATTAGTAAATTAGGCTGGTTAAAGTATAATCCTAAGAACAGCTAAAGTTTGAACCTGTCCAAGTTGGAAAGAGGCCGGTAGCCGCCATCTTAACTCTGCCCCTAGCTTGAGGGGAAGCGAGGCTGACTGAAAATCACAATGGTAGAGACTGGCTTCTTTCCAACAAGGTTGGACTGCAGCCCTAGCCCAGGCTCCAGCCCCACCTCCGGCAGGGAGGAAGCTGGAGGGCCCTGCGCCAGCCTCTCTGGGCAACTGCAGGTGTTTTCGGCCAGCACAGACTGCATAGTCAGACATCTGTGGCTCCATCCCTGCACCCCAATAGGATAGGAGAGGAACTGTGTTTCCTCGGCCTCTCTGGGCAACTGCAGGTGTTTCAGTCAGCACAAACTGGTTTGTTGAGCGTGTTTGATTCCATCTCCACCGTTCCACCTCCATAGGATAGGAGGGGGCTAGTGTTTCTTCATCCTCTCTGGGCAACTGTAGGCGCTTTCAGCCCACACAAACTGGCTTGTTGAGTGCCTTTGATTCCATCTCCACTGCTGCCCTCCCTCCCTTCATAGGATTGGAGGAAGCTGATGTTTCCTAAGCTTATCTGGGCAACTGGAGGTGCCTTTGGCCTACACAAACTCGATTGCTGGACACCTGTAGCTCCACCCCAACCTCAATAGGACAAAAGGTGGTTGGTGTCTCCCCAGCCTCTCTGGGTAACTGCAGGTGTTTTTGGTCCACATAGACTGAATAGTCTGACACCTGCAGCTCCAGCCCCACCCCCAAGTAGGATAGGAGGGGAGCTGTGTGGACTAGGGTGGGTAACTATGGATCCACCCCACTCCTTAATATGATAGGAGGAGGCTGGTGTTTCCTCAGCCTCTTTGGGCAAAAGCAGGCACTTTTGGCCTACAGGGACTAAACAATTGGGTGCCTGTGGTTCCACCCCCACCCCCTCAAAGGCAGAAGGGCAGTACTCCCTCAGCCTCTCAGGGCAACTGCAGGCGCATTTGGCCCATATGGATTAGATTGTTGCCTATCCCTTCCCCTGGCAGGGGAGGAAGGGGGTAGGTGCTACATCCATCTACCTGGGCAACTGCAGTCAGTTTGGATCTACATGGCATAGATTGTTGCCCACTACTGCAGTTCCATCCTCGCTCCAGGCAGGGAAAGAAGGGACATGAAGTTTCATCAGTCTCTCCAGGCAACTACAGATGGTTTTGGCCTACACAACTTAGATTATTACACACAGCAGCAGCTCAGTCCCTAACCCTGGCAGAGGAAAGAGGTGGGAGAAGCTTCATTAGTCACTGGGGCAACACAGGCAGCTTCACTCTCCAACTACATCCTTGGCTCCTACTACACAACCAGCAAGGGAGAAAGGGCAAGAAATCCCTAAACTAAAACTGCACCAAGAATAAATACATCTAGTAAGCCAGATGCCATGACACCAACAAAAAATTACAATCCATACCAAGAAACAGGAAGATATGGCCAAGTCAAAGGAACAAGATAAGCCTCCAGATGACATAAAGGACTTGAGACAACTAATTATAGATATTTAAACAAATCTACTTAATAAATTCAATGATATGGCCACAGAGAATAAGGATATTAACAAGACACTGGGTGAGTACAAAGAAGAATTTGAAAGCATACATATAAAAATAGCAGATCTTATGGGAATGAAAGGCACAATAAATGAAATTAAAAATACACTGGAGGCATATAACAGCATATTTGAGGAGGCCGAAGAAAGGATTGGTGGGCTTGAAGACATGGCCTCCAAAAGTGAACATACAAAAGAACAGATGAAAAAAGAAAGGAAAAAATTAAAAGGGTCTCAGGGAACTAAATGACAGCAAGAGACATGCAAACATATGTGTCATGGGTATCCCAGAAAGAGAAGAGAAGGGGAAAGGGACAGATAGAATATTTGAAGAAATAATGGTAGAAAATTTCCCAACCCTACTGAAGGATATAGATATCCAAAAAGCACAATGTACTCCCATCTGAATAAATCCAAATAGACCAACTCTGAAACACATACTAATCAGAAGGTCAAATGCCAAAGACAAAGAGATAATTCTGAGAGCAGCAAGAGAAATACGATGCATAACATATAAGGGATACCCAATAAGATTAAGTGCCAATTTCTTGTCAGAAACCATGGAGGCAAGAAGGCAGTGGTATGATATATTTAAGATATTGCAAGAGAAAAACTGCTAGAGTCTTATATCTAGCAAGATTGTCTTTCAAAAATGAGAGTGAGTTCGGAACATTCACAGATAAACAGAAACAGAGAGTTTGTAACCAAGAGACTGGCTTTGCAGGAAATACTAAAGGGACTGCTACAGCCTGAAAAGAAAAGACAGGAAAGAGGCCTGGAAGAGAGTCTAGAAATGAAGATTATATCAGTAAAAGTAACTAAACGTGTGAAAAGAGTGGTGAAAATAAAATATGACAGATAAACCCAAAGGTCAAAATGGGTGATGTAAGATCTGTCTTTACAGTAATAACATTGAATGTTAATGGATTAAACTTGCCAATCGAAAAACACAGACTGGTGGAAT
This sequence comes from Cabassous unicinctus, assembly GCA_029593785.1. Lineage (NCBI taxonomy): Eukaryota > Metazoa > Chordata > Mammalia > Cingulata > Chlamyphoridae > Cabassous > Cabassous unicinctus. Next base: position 29,501 of record JAQZBX010008097.1, on the reverse strand, counting down.
GAATAAAATATGAGCCATTTATATGCTGTCTACAAGACATGTACCTTAGGCCCAAGGATGCCAATGGACTGAAAGTGAAAGGCTGGAAAAAGATATTCCAAAAATAAGCTGGAGTAGCTATACTTATATTGGATGAAATAGACTTTAAAAGCAAAACTGTTCCTAGAGACAAGGAAGGTCATATGTATTAATAAGTAAGAAAGAAGAAATAAGAATAATAAATGTATATGCACCTAACCAGGATACCCCAAGATACATGAGGAAAACACCGGCAAAACTGAAGGGAGAAATAGATGTTGCTACAATAATAGTTGGAGACTTCAGTACACCACTCTCAGGATTGGACAAAACATCTTGGCAGTGAATAAATGGACTAAACCTAATAAACATACACGGAACATTACACCCCAAAACAGCAGGATATACATTCTTCTCAAGTGCTCATTGATCTTTCTCCAGGCTAGATCATATGTTGGATCACAAAGCAGATCTCAATAACTTCAACAATATTGAAATTATACAAAGCACTTTCTCTGATCATAATGGAATAAAGCTGAAAATAAAAAACAGGTGGGAAAAGGGAAAATTCACAAATATATGGAGATTAAACAATACACTCTTAAATAATCAGTGGGTCAAAGAAAAAATTGTGAGAAATCAATAAATATCTCGAGATGAATGAAGTCAAGAACACAACGTATCCAAACATATGGGATGCAGCAAAGGCAGTGTTGAGAGGGAAATTTATAGCCCTCAATACTTACATTGAAAAAGAAGAAAGAGCTAAAATCAATGACCTACAGCTGAAGGAACTAGAAAAAGAACAGCAAACTATTCCCAAAGCAAGCAAAGAAATGAAATAACAAAGATTAGAGCAGAAATAAATGAAATTGAGAACAACAACAACAAAAACCAGTAAGAGAGAATTAATAAATCCAAAAGTTGGTTCTTTGAGATTAACAAAACTGACAAACCTTTAGCTAGACTGACAAAGAAAAAAAGAAGAAGATGCAAATAAATAAAATAAAAAATAAACCCAGGACATTACTACTGACCTCAAAGAAATAAAAGAGATCATAAGAGGATACTATTAACAACTGTATGCCAACAAACTAGACAATGTAGGTGAAATAGAAAAATTCTTAGGAACTACAAACAACCTACACAGACCCTAGAAAAAATAGAAAACCTCAACAAACCAATCACAAGTAAAGCAATTAAAACTGTCATCAAACAACTCCCCAAAATGAAAAGCTCAAGACCAAACGGTTTCACAGGGGAGTTCTACCAAGCATTCAAAGAAGATTTAATACCTATCTTGCTCAAACTCTTTGAAAAAATTGAGCAAGAATGAAGACACTACCAAACTCATTTTGTGAAGCCAATATCACCCTAATACCAAAGCCAGATAAAGATATTACAAAAAAAAAAGAAAATTATAGACCCATTTCCCTAATGAATATGAATGCAAAAATCCTTAGCAAAATACTTGCTAATCAAATCGAAGAACACATTAAAAGAATTATTCATCATGATCAAGTGGGTTTTATACCAGGCATGCAAGGATGGTTCAACACAAGAAAATCAAACAACTTAATATACCACATTAATAAATCAAAGGAGAAAAATCACATGATTCTATCAATTGATGCAGAAAAGGCATTTGACAAAATACAGCATCCTTTCTAGATAAAAAAACTGCAAAAGTTAGGAATTGAAGGAAACTTTCTCGACATGATAAAAGCCATATATGAAAAACCCACAGCTAACTTTGTACTCAATGGTGAAAGATTGAAAGCTTTCCCTTTGAGATCAGTGACAAGGCAAGGATGCCCAGTGTCACCACTCTTCAATATAATGTTAGAAGTTCTAGCTACAGCAATCAGGCAAGAAAAAGTAATAAAAGGCATCCAAATCAGAAAGGAAGAAGTAAAACTTTCACTATCCACAGATGATATGATTCTATACCTAGAAAGTCCCAAAAAATCTACAACAAAGCTGCTAAGCTAATAAATGATTTCAGTAGAGTGTCAGGATGCAAGATCAATATGCAAAACTCAGAGGAGTTTCTATACACTAGTAATGCACAATCTGAGGAGGAAGTCAGAAAAAAAAATTCCATTTACAATAGTGACTAAAATAATCATTTAGGAATAAACTTAACCAAGGATGTAAAGCAATTGTATTCAGAAAACTATAATGCATTGCTAAAAGAAATTTTAAAAGTCCTAAATTAATGAAATAACTTTTCAGGTTCATGGATTGGAAGACTAGATAATAAGATGTCAATTTTACCCAAATTGATATACAGATTCAATGCAATCCTGATAAAAATCCACCAGCATTTTTTAAGCAAATGGAAAACATAATTGTCAAATTTATTTGGAAGGGTAAGGGGTCCCGAATAGTCAGAAACATCTTAAAAGGGAAAAGCAAAGTTGGAGGACTCTATCTTCAGGACCTTAAATTATGTTACCTAGCTACAGTGGTAAAAAAAAAAAAAATAGCATGGTACTGGCATAAAGATAGACATATAGACCAATGGAACCAAATTGATGGTTCAGAAACAGACCGTCACAGCTACGGTCAAGTGATTTTTGACAAACCCGTGAAACCCACCCAGCTGGGTTAAAAACTGTATATTCAACAAATGATACTGGGAGAACTGGATATCCATTGCCAAAAGAAAGAAAGAGGACCCTATCTAATACCTTATACAAAAATTAATTCAAAATTGATCGAAGACCTAAATATAAAAGCTAGAACCATTAAGATCCTAGAAGAAAATGTAGGAAGACATCTTCAAGGCCTGGCGGTAGGTGCTGGCTTCTTAAACCTCACACCCAAAGCACGAGCGGCAACAACAACAAAAACAATAAATGGGACCTCCTCAAACTTAAACACTTTTGTGATTCAAAGGACTTCACCAGAAAGGTGAAAAGGCAGTCCACTCAAATGGGAGAAAATATTTCCAAATATTTTATTTCCATTCTCTATAAAGAGATCATACAACTCAACAATAAAAGAGCAAGCTGTGGGGACCCAGGTCCCTCTAAGTCCTCAGTATGTAGCCGCATGCATGACCTAGATGTAACTTAAAGGTTAGCAACCCTCCCCAGAGGAAAGAGAATATACAGATGTGATTGCAAACTATAATCTTCCCAAAGCAGTAAACGTCCCTGGTAAATGTCCTTCCTATGAGCCTAGTGAAAACATCACCACACCCCATGTGTACGCTTCACGTGACCTTAGTAGGAAATCTGTTCTCATACCCTACGGAATGTCCTTGTTCTAAAACCCCTTATATATCACCCCTTATTTTCTCGTCTCTTTGCAGAGTGTTATCCTCATTCATTCTTTGACAGGCCACCATCAAAGAGTCTCTCCTGTTCGTAAGTCCCAATAAAGCTTATGTCTTATTCTCTGCCCTATGTGTTCTTTGGTCTTGTGTTCTTACCAATTTGTGCCCTTCGGGAGTTGTGTTGTAACACAAGCAATCCAACTTAAAAATGGGCAAAAGATTTAAATAAACATTTCTCCAAAGAGGAAATGCAAATGGGAAAAAAGTACATGAAAAAATGTTCACTATCACTAGCTATTATGGAAATCAGATCAAAACAAAAAGAGATATCATCTCATATGGCATAGAATGGCCATGATTAAAAAAACAGCAAACAATAAGTGCTGGAGAGGATGTGGAGAAATAGGAACACTCCTTCACTGTTGGTGGGATTGTAAAATGGTGCTGCCTCTGTGGAAGACAGTTTGGCGGTTCCTCAGGAAGCTAAATATAGAACTGCCATATGATCCAGCAATTCCTCTATTAGGAATATATCCAGAAGAATTGAAAACTGTGACACAATCGGACATCTGCACAGTGGAGAAGCATGGGGAAAATACAATTACTGTAACCTATGAACTATAGTTAACAACAATACTGTACTATTCTTGCATCAATGCCAAAGATGTACTAGTTAATAATAGGGGGGTATGGAAAAAATATGCCACATGTACACTATGGATCATAGATAGTGGTAATAGTCTGATGATATTATCTCATAATCTGTAATAAATCTTCCATAACGATGTGGTGTGTTGGTAAAGGGGTGTTGTATGGGAATTCTACACATGTGCATGATTGTTTTATAAGGTCACAACTTCTGTAATACAAATATGTTTCAAAAAATACATAATTAAAAAATAGAAAAATAAAGATATTGGACATCAGGCAGTTAAGGACAGTGATTCCTGAGAGACAGGAAATAAACAAGGTAAGCCTTAAAATTGCCACAGTCCTGTACTAGAGCTGTGGTGAAGAGGGGGGTCACCCCACAGATATCAATGGTCCCCCTGAATTGAAAAGACAGGGATGAGAGTCTAGGGATGCCAAGGTGGCTAGAGTTAGCTGGAGAGGAGAATGTTATCCTGAGATAGAGACCTGGACATATGCAGAGGGTTTCCCTGAGGCTTCAACCGAGAACCTACTAGTGTGTGTATGTGAGGAAACTCCCAAGGCCAGGGAAAGAACCACCCAAAAGCATTCACATGAACTTTTCCCAGAGATCATATAGTGCCAGAGTGGAAAACATCAGAATTCATGGGAACTAGGTAGGTACTCAGAAGTGTTTTACTTCAGTGGTGTGGTAAAATTAGACAGAAGGTATATTCTCTCTGGTTCTGCCTAACAAACCTTAAAATCAAAACCTGAGAGGATCTAATTGCTTCAAGTGATTTAACTGTGTTCCAGAATAGAGTTAAGAATAGTTGTAGTAATGCAAAAATCTGTAGCACCCAAAACAAGGCAAAATTCAGAATATCTGACATCCAATCAGAACTTAGCAGGAATGTCAGAAAGTTAAGTATGGAATTATTATATGATCTGGCATTCCCACTTCTAAAATACCTAAAAGAATTGAAAGCAGGGACTCTAATAGATAAGTGTCCATCAACAGAGAATGGATAAACAAAATATGGTATATACACACAATGGCATATTATTCAGCTGTAAAAAGGAATGAAGTTCTGATACATGCAACAACATGGATGAAACTTGATGACATCATGTTGAGTGAAATAAGCCAGATACAAAAGGACAAATATTGTATGATCTCACTAATATGAAATATTAGAATAAGCAAGCTCATGGAGACAGAATTGAGAATATAGGTTACCAGGGGATGGAGAGAGGTAGAAAACAGAGAGCTAAGGCTTCAAGTGTGTAGTGTCTATTGGGGATAATAGAAAAGCTTTGTTGACGTACGGTGGTGATGGTAGTGCAACATTATGAATGTAATTAGCAGCACTGAAATATATGTTTGAATGTGGTTAAAAGGGAAAAATTTAAGTTTGTAGATATGTTACTAGAATAAAAAATTTAAAAGAATTCCATGGGACTGTACAACATAGTGAACCCTAAGGTAAACCATGGACTATAGTTAATAGTATAATTATAAAAATGTGCTTTCATCAACTGTTACAAATGTGTCACATCAATGCAAGGTATTAATAATAGGGTGGCATATGGGAACCCTGTATTTTATGTATGATTTTTCTGTAAACCCACATCTACTCTAATTAAAAAAAAAAAAAAAACTACTAGGAGGAATGTAAAAAAGCTGGAAAATATGACCCATAATCAGAGGGGGAAAAATAAATCAATCAACCTGACCCATATATGACAAAGATGATAAATTTAGTAGATAAAGACATTAGAACAGTTATTATATCTGTAATCCATCTTTTCAAGAACCTGAAAGATTGTGCATAATAAGTAGAGGTATGGAAAATAAAAAAAGACCCAAGTTGAAATTCTATGAAAAGTACAATACACTGGATGGAATAAAAGCAGATCAGACATTGCAGAAGGAAAGATTACTGCACTTGAAGACAGCAATAGAAACCAAACAAAAAGAAACACAGAGGAAAAAGACTGAAAAAAATAGAGTACCTGTGAGCTGTTGGACAACTTCAAGTGGCCTAATATATGTGTAATTGGAGTTCTTTGCTTCAACAAATTAGGAAAAGAAGGAAATTTTCTCAACTTGATAAAGGTTGTCCTTGAAAAACCTATAGCTGACATCATACTTATGGTATGATATACTTCCTCCTGAAGATTAAGACCAAGACAAGGATGTCCATTCCCACCACTTCTACTGAGTATTTCTTAGAAGTTTTAGCTAGATCAATGAAGCAAGAAAAAGAAATAAAAGGTACCTGGATTGGAAAAGAAGAAATAAAACTATCTACTCACTGATAACATCATCTATGCAGAAAATCTTATGGCTTTTACAAAAGAGCTACTAGAATAAATAGGAAGATTTCAGGATAAAAAATCAATATGCAAAGATAAATTATTTCTATATACTACAGAGGAAAATTTTTCATTGAAAATTGATATTGAAAAATTTTAAATACCATTTACAATAGCATAGAAAAGTGAAATACTTAGGGATAATTCTGCCTGTATTCTGAAAACTAAAAAACTTTGTTGTGAGAAAGAAAAAATCTAAATAAATGGATTATTTAGCAGCATCCTGGAATGGACAACTCAATATAGCTAATATGTCAAATTTTCCTCAAATTAATCTGTAGAAACACTGCAATCAAAATCCCTTTTTCAGAATTTTTTGTAGAAATCAACAAGTTCATTTTAAAATTTATATGGAATGTAAAGGACCTAGAAAAAATCAAAACAACTTTGAAAAATAAGAGTGAAATTGGAGGTGTCACATTGCCTGAACTTTATTTGTTATGAAACAGTATTTATTAAGATATTATGGTATTGTGTTGGGACAGATAAATCGATTGATGAAATGGAATAGAGTAATAAGAAATTGTGATATTGGTGTCAAGATAGACAGATACATCAATAGAAAAGAACAGAAAGTCCAGAAATAGACCCACATATATGTGGTCAGTTGATTTTGACACAGGTGTAAAGTCAATTCAGGGAAGAAAGTATAGTCTTGTCAACTAATGATATTGAAACAATCAGATATCCATACACAAAAAATTACTTCTGATACAAACCTTGCACTGTATACAAAAACTAAGTCAAAATGTATCAGAGACCTAAATGTAAAACTACAAAATATCTACAAAAAAATACAGGAGAAAATCTTTGTGATCTTAAAATAGGCAGATTTCTTACCTACAGCACCAAAAGCACATTCTACACACACATAAAATTGAAAAATTGTGCTTCATCAAGATTAAGAACTGCTTTTTAAAGGGCATTTAAGATATCATTTAAGATAATGAAACGATAAGCCAAAGACTGGGGGAGAATGTTTGCAAGTCACATATCTGATAAAATGCTGGCACCTAGAATATGTAAATATCTCTAAAAACTCAGTAAGAAGAAAACAATTTTTAAGACTACTTTTTTAAATGACCAAAAAATTTGAGCATACAATTCACTAAAGAAGATATACAGTAGCAAATAAACATATGACAAGACAGTAACATCATTATAATCATTAAGGAAATTAACATTTAAACCACAATGAGAAACCACTTTATATCTATCAGAATGTCTAAAATTAAAAAGAGTTACCATATTAAATGTTGGCCACCATTAAATAGTATGAATGTAAAATGGTACATCTACTTTGGAAAACAGCTTGACTCTTTCTTAAATAGTTGAAATACACCTACCATTTAATCTGGCCATTCCACTCCTAGATATTTACTCAAGGGAAATAAGTCCATTCAAAATTGTACACTAATATCCATAGCAGTATTATTTGTAATAGCCAAAAAGATGGATAAATCTCAAAATAATTATGTTGTATGAAATAAGCCAGACAAAAAATAGTACATACTGTATGACTCCATTTATATAAAACTAGAAAATGTAAACAAATCTATGGTGAAAGAAAGCAGGTGGATCCCTCGTGGTTGTGGTTAGGAGTGGGAGGGAGGAATTACAAGGAGACAGGAGGAAATGTTGAGGTGATGGATATGTTGATTTGTTTGGTTGTGGTGACAGTTTTGTGGATATAGATGTCAACACTATCAAATTGTGCACTGTAAATATATGCAGTATATTATTTGTTCATTATACCTCAATAGGGCTGTTTAAAAAAAGTAGGGGGAAGCGGATGTGGCTTAAGCAGTTGGGTGCCTGCCTACCACATGGGAGGTCCCAGGTTTGGCTCCCAGTGCCTCCTAAAGAAGATGAGCAAGACAATGAGTTGATGCGACAGGTTGGCACAACAGGCTGACGTGGCAAGCTGATGCAACCAGATGACACAACAAAGAGACACAATGAGAGACACAACAAGCAGGAAGTGGAAGATGGCTCAAGTGATTAGGTGCCTTCTTCCCACATGGGAGGTCCTGGGTTTGGTTCCTGGTGCCTCATAAAAAGAAGACAAGCACACAATGAACAGACAAAAAGAGCAGACAGCGAGCGCAAACAACAGGGGGCGTGGGGGGAGGGGAGAAATAAATAAAATAAATCTTAAAAAAATAATAAGGCAAATATTTGTGAAGCAATCTAGTGGCGGGACCTGAGATTGGAAAAGGCAAGACTTGAGGCAGCAAGACCAGTCAGGAAGGTGTTGAGAGATCCAAATGTCCTTATTACCTAGCACCAGCCCTATGGCACCAAATTTATGTAGTTAGCTTTCAAACCAGCATAAGAAGTCCAGTCTATTAAAGGTTAATTCATTTCTAGGAAAATAATAAATACTGATGAACAATCATCAAAGCTCCTGCTATCACATCCAGAACTTTAGTGCCACTTACAAAAAGGCACCCCTGGCTCCTGTGGTCCTGTCCCTCTTCAGCTGGTTGTCATTGTGCAGTGCACAGCATGCTCAGCCACCCATGGCAGCCCTGACTCTATGTCTGCATAGTATGATGGAAGCCGCATTGACCACCAGAATTCTTGGCTCTGCCATTACCCATGTGTTGAGATGCCTAAAAGTCTTCACACCTCAGTTTTTCATCTTGGACTCCTGCCCTGTGGGGCTGCTGTGAGCTTGGTGGAGATAAGTTCTGGGCAGAGCCTTAAAAACAAACTAATGTATCTTGACCACGAGGTGAGAAAGAAAGGCTGGTTCTGCAGTTTAGGCATTGCATGTCTCCCCTGGAGGAAAGCTACTGATAGGAACATCCCAGGAATCTTTATTAATCTTTATTAAGTTTCACATGATGCTATTAAACAGGGTTCTCCTTGAATCAAACTGTGAAAGGCGTGCTTTATCTCTGCTGTGTTCCCACTTCTGTCCCTACTACTACCTTCTGAGGCTTTCCCCTCTCAACTCCCACACCCAGTTCCCACTGCCACCCCTTTAGCTGCCCACGTGGTAAGGGAAGGAACCTCCCAGGTGAGTTTTGCTTTTCACAGATCTTTGCTCTGTATTCCCAATTTAACCCATTTCTTGCATTCATCAATCCATTTATTCAGTATATAGGTCACAGCAGAGAGGAATGAGGATTATTAAATGGATTCACACTCAGATTGAAATATATGACTAATGCTAAATCTTTTAGTCTTTTGGGAGACACTTTTATTTTAAAAGAGATGCTTATTTACTCAAAAAGAATAACTTTCTAATGGCAGGATTTGATACCAAGTAGCTAGACCTTTGTGCATGGGATTGAAATGGTGCCTTCTTGAAACTTTCCAGATCATTCCATGATAAGCTGCTTACACTGGCTCTTCAAAAGGAAAAGTTTCTTCAGCTCCACTATAAACTGCACAGAAAAGAATAGAATTGAAGATGGATTTTTCTTTCTTTCACGCAAAAGAAATTGATACAATGATCTAAAGCGGCTGCCAACCTTGCAATAGTTATTTCAGATGCTGCAAATGCCTTAAGTTCAAGCAAGTAGTTCCAGTGATTTAGTTCAATATACTTGTTAATGACCTGGAAGATGAAGTGAATAGCAATGCGGAAAAAATATGCTGATGACACAGAAGTGTTTAGGTTGGTAAGAGCTAAGGAGGGTTAGAGGAACTTAGGATGGATCTAATAAAGCTGGATGACTGAGCAAACCTGAAGACTGATAAAATTCTACAAGGAAGGGCAAAAGATAAGAGACACTGAAAAAAAGAATCTCTGCATAATTAAAGCAATACATACCTTTGGATTTCGAATTTGTATTAGCCACAAAAGAAAAAGAGGTGACATGTAGTAGCAATCATGGTAAGCAAATTAATGACATTATTTCAGTTAAAGCATCTGATCTGCAATGGCCCTGAAAAAGAAGGCCAAAGATTCTGGATATGTGCCTGGAAAACAGAGAAACAGGGAAAAATACAGGAAAACGTGTGATAAATGTATTGGGTGTCCACCTAGCCACATTCCCTCCTCTGGTTTTGTTCTAGGGTTTATCCCCACTTCTCCCTGTATTCAGGGAAGGTGACTTTTCTCCAGTCCCAGAAAATGAATCAGTATTGATCTAAACCAGTGGTTCTCTAAGTGTGATTCACAGACCAGCAGCATTAGAATCACCTGGGAACTCATAAGAAATGCAAATTGTAAGGCCCTACCCCACAGCTACCAGATCAGAAGCTCTGGTGCTGGAACCTACCAATCTGAATTTTAACAAGCCCTATTGGAGATTCTGATTCATGCTGAAATTTGAAAACTCCTGGTCTAAGGCAATCATGATAACCCATTCGCCACTGGCCAGTGATTATATTAGGAATACAAATTGATCCAGGTCAGATAAATCAGATAGAAGTAGAAATCTGCTGGGAAGTTCTTAGAAAGGCTTTTTCTCTGATAAAAAGAGAAAAGACATTGCAACCTTTGGCCATAATGATTTCTGGAGCTGCAGCAGCCATTTTGTGATGATGGGGGTGGGGTGGGGCAGGGAGGCAGGCCTGAGGACTGCAGAGCAAAAAGACCATAGCTTTGCGCCACTGAATTAATCAAACTTGGCACCACCCTACCTCCAGGATGTCTGGCTATGTGAGAAAGTAAACTCCACTTGTGATCAGTTATCCTATTCCTTGCAACTGAAAACATCCCCCAAAACACCTGCCTTCCATCTCCCTTGTATACAGAGGAAGCAAACCTGAATAGATAGGGGTTTAAGTTGTCCACAAATATTCATAAGATGCGAATATTCTCCCTGTCCTGATTTTGTGATAATCAGGGTAGGCTAAACATTTCCTATATTAGAAACCATGCATGTGTCCCCAGACCTAGTTCTTCTCCCTAGGTCTGGTTTTTGGAATGCTGGTGATAAACTAAGCCTGATTTATTACATGACCATCCTGTATGGGAAACGACTGTACCTCTAGGTATCTTTGATCAACCTTAAGAGATATAACAGGGGGACAGATGTGGCTCAAATGGTTGGGTGTCCATCTCCCTTATGGAGGGACCTGGGTTCAATCCCTGGGACCTCCTGGTAAAAATTTAAAAAAAGAAAAATATAGAAGGCGTGCAGGCCACTAGGCCCCACGCACGGGTGCGCCATCAGGCCCCGTGAGCCACGCAACAAGATGATGATGTAACAGGAGAGTGACACAAGGGAAAGCCAAGACGAGACGCACCGAAAAACCAGGAACTAAGGTGGCACAGGAGGTAGGATGCCTCTGTCCTGCATCAGAGGTTCTGAGAATCAAATCCCAGTGAAGACAGGAGAAGGATGAGAAGAGAGGGCAGGAAATGGATACAGAGAGCTGTCCAGCAAATGGACAGAAAAACAGCAAAAACGGGGGGGGGTGGAGGAGGACATGAGTAAAAATGGATAAAAGTAAATAAATAAATAAACAAATCCTTTTTTAAAAAGTATAGGGGAGTAAGATACAGACTATAGTTAGTAGTAATACTTTGACGAAGCTCTTTCATAATTGTTAACAAATGTTTCACAACAACGCAAAGTATTTGTGGGGGGGTGATGTGTGGGAGCCCTGTATGATGTTATGCATGTTTGTTTTGTAAGTTCACAATGTTTACTGAATACTTACAGTTTATGTATGTTCATGTATGAATGATACACTTCAATAAATTGTTTTTAAAAAAATATCCTTAAGTACTGAAGTAAAAAACAGGAACACAGATCTTCTTATCACTCTCACCTAAACATATGAGTCATAGTTCTTAATCTTAAAGCAAGTGTATTTTGGAGTCAATCTGATTTGATATTTGGTATTAGTATATAGATATGTGCTTTTCTCATACAGTTATTCGTAGAACATCTTTAGCAATGGAGCTATGTATGAACACACAATATATCCAGCTCAGGACCCTGTGTGATTAAGGAATATTTTGGGAAGAAAGTTCAGAGGCATAGTAGTTCTTGATCTCAATATCAGAAAGCTAAAGTTTTACACAATGCACTTTGGTTTTCCCTAAAAGCCCATTACAGGTTGACCATCTATAAACCTACTAGTGATGGTCAGTTTTATGCATCAGTTTGGCTAGGCTTGATACCCAGTTGCTTAATCAAGCAACTTATCTACGTGTTGTTACTGGATCTTGTAGATGTGGTTAGCAGCTACACAATCAGTTTACTTGCAGCAAAAGAGATAACTCTCGATAACGTGGGTGGGCTTCATACAATCCGTTGAAAGCCTGAGAGAAAATACCTGAGGTTTCCAGAGCGACTGCACCATCAAGTCATGCCTGAGTTTACAGCCTGCTGATCTTGCCATCCCCTACGACCACACGAGCCAATTTTTTAAAATAAATCACTTTACATGACAGATAGAGTGACAGTTTGAAGTTATTTTATGAATCCCAAAAAGAACAGATTATTTTCTTGAACAAATCCACTCCTGTGGGTGTGGGGTCCTTTTGACTGGAGTACATCAATGAGGCTGACACAGCTTGGGTCTCTGCCCCCTTGCTGGGTCTGATATTAATCGAGACACACACAGAAAAGAAAAAGGAAGATGCCATTGTGATCCTGCCATGTGAGAGAATGAGAAAGTAGAGAAGGAGGGGACTCCAAGTTTGCCTACAGTTGCAGAAAGGCAGAGAAGCCCTGAGAGGCTGAGAGAGGTCCCGGAGTCTGGAATCAGCAAAGCACAGAGGCAGGGAAAGAGACCCCCAAGGGGCTGAACCCATGGAGCAGCTCAAGGCTGAGGAGATGAGCCCTGCCATATGCCTGATCGCCATGTGACAGGGTGCCAGGATCCCCAGTAGCCGACTTTGGTGAGAAAGCATCTCTGATGGTACCTCAGTTTGGACTTTTCATGGCCTCGGAACTGTAAGCTTTTACCCTAATACATTTACCAATAAAAAAGCCACCCATTTCTGGTACTTTGCATCGGCAGCCATGGCAAAGACAGAGAGATGCTAGGCAGATTAGATAGATAGATGATAGATAGATAGATAGATAGATAGATAGATAGATAGATAGATAGATAGATAGATAAGTAGGTAGATAGGTAGATAGATAGGTAGGTAGGTAGGTAGATAGGTAAGTAGATAGATAGATAGATAGATAATAGATAGATAGGTAGATAGATAGATAGATACAGATGAGACAGGGAAATAGATTTGTCCTTTTGGTTCCATTTCTCTGGAGAACCTTGACTGATATATGATCCAACTCTCAAGACTGTTGTTAATATTACGAATTAAGAGATCACATAGTAGAGGCCAACCTCACCTCTCTGATCACTTTCACGAGAAATAAACTGCCAAGATGGATACATGGACGGAGATCAGCACTAGAGAGGGCAAAAAGTATTTCTTTTTCTTGGATACCTGCAACCTGCAGTGCTTGGGCTTATGTAGGAGACCCACAAGAAAGAGGGCAGGGAGTGGGAGGACTGGGCAACTAAACATATCGCTTTCTGTGCCCGGCTCAGCTTAACTTTAGACAAACTTCTTATAACGAAGCCCCTTGAGCGAGTAAGTGCAGGAGCATATGGGTTTCTCATCATGCCCTTCAGGTCAGGAAGCTTGGGCTTTACAGATCTGACAGCAGGAATTGCTCCAAAATCAACTGTCCTCCACTGGGAATTCCCTGTCAGCTGCCAAAGAAAGCTGTCTCCATTGGATTCAGCCCCCAAGTGGTGCAAAAGGGGGAGAAGATCTCTCAGAGACGAAAAGCAGACCCCACAGGGGTTTAGGGCTTAAGCCCAGTGCCTCCCATTGCACTCAGCCAGTAAGGAGGGAGCATATGGATCCCAGATGTTTCCAGCAGCTCTCCTCTGGGAAGAGCTGTCCTAGCCGGCCCCTGAGATCCGAGCAGGTCGTGAAAGCAAACCGGGGAAGGAGGCACCCCATGCACCCAGCCATGAAGGAGCAGTGGGTCGGCGCTGGGGCCCAAACTCCAGAGACTAGGCTCTTCCCTCCAGGCTTGAGTCCCACATGAAGGTTTCTGTGTTCCATTCCCCCCTTTGGAATAGTGCAAGCGGAGGACAAAGGCATCTGGTTGTATGGCTTATAAAGCCCTGTGGCAGAGGCACTCTTACTCACCAAAACCTACTTTTTCTTCTTCCTGGGAGGCTGGCTAGACAGCATTTCCCAGAGTCCTTTGCAAGTAAAGGGGGTCATGTGACTGATTTCTGGCCAGTGCAATGTAGGCAGAAATGACGAACATCACTTCTAGGCCTGGCCCAAAAAAAACAGCCTCAGCCGTTCTCCATGTTTTCCCTCCTGTCTACTTGTCATGTGCACAGAATCCCTCCAGGAACTCCAAAGCCCTCAGAGACGGTGGGGCCCCAAGACGGAAGGGTCCCCAAATAACGTCACCAAAGACCACCTGTCTAGGTGACTCCAAGTGCTCCGGGAGCCCTCATGCTTATATGATCCGCCTCGGCGAGGCTTCCAGGCTCTGATGGAGCCTCTGTGAGGCTGCCGGGCCTGGATGTGAAGGGCTGGGGTGACCCCGCCTCCAGCCAGCAGCCCCGAAGGCAAATCCAACAGACCTGAGGGATTTCAGGGTCGGAAAGAAAGTCAGCCCAGCCCATCACACAAAGTTAAGTTTTGGCTTGGTGGTTTTTGAAAAGGCAACGGTCGTAAATACAGCCCATATCATGTCCCCAAACCTGCCAAGTGCACTGCCATTGACTTTATCCACAGTTTGTGGTTGACAAGCACAGGCGAATAGATATGAGGAGAATATTAGTTTTCATTGGCTCAGCAATAAACCTGCAAGATTTCAAAACCCAGATGAGATGAAAAATAGGGAAGAAGACTGTTGCTACTCTGGGGGAATGCCTGAGCGATTAGAGAGCCTGGTGGATCTGAGACCTCCCTCATCGCTGCCTCCTGGGCAAGCTCAGAAAAGGGTCTCGCACCCGAATGACTCCTAGATACAGAGGAGACTTTAGCATCAAGTGAATGGCCCTCAAGCCTCGGGGCCCCTCACCTGTCTTGGCTCTTTCCACCGCCCTGTGAAAGGCCCTTACAAGGTGTTTGTGTGGCCACGTGCTTTTAAAATTTACAAAAACAAGATGTGTTAGCCAAGGTCAGTGTAGACCACCGTCTCTTTCCACTCTAGCTCCCATTCTCTTCTACAGCCCCGTGTGTTGGGTGGCTTTGGGGGGCCCGTGGGCATTTTGGGGACCTGGCTAAGGGGAAGTTGAGTTGGGAATACACTCGGTTTTGGTTTAGTGGGTTGTATTTATGTAGATTGTGGTTCCTCCCGGGCACAGCTAAAGTACTGCTAAGCTATCCCTACACATGCATACCTCAAGCAAATATTCCCACCACCCACGTCATGACACACAGCTGGTGTGGAGGGGTGCCACGGAAACCAGCAAGAGAAACAAGGTTGGAGACACAGCACCACAAACTAGACTACAGAAAATTCTTCCAAGTTCCCAATTGTAATTGGGAATTTTGTTTTTCATCAGCGTAATGAAGGGGCTCTCCTATCAGGAGATAATGAAAAGGTAGCATATAAAATTGTAAGTGCATTGTACTTTTTTTCATTTTTAAAAGAGAATGACACAAAATAGAAATGATCAAAGTTCCTGCAGTTATAGGGCAACTGTCATGGTGCTATATTTTTAATAATCCATCTATGAAAAAGATCTGGAAGAGGTTTTTTCCAAACTTTACAACAATTCTTAAAATGTACGTGATATTACCAGTAATGGTTGGGAAGATGAAAGAAACTTTTCCAAACTATCAGTTATAAAAACCACATTCTCAACCAGCATACTAGAGGAAATAACTGAATTGTCTTTCTATTCTCTTTATAGAAAATATTACAAAATTATTGTTTTATCAAGATGTATTCAGAAAGTACACAAGCAACAAAAGCAGGGGGAAAGTGTCACAGAGGGCATTGGGCAGTTAATAAAAGTGTGCAGTTTTCTGGGTTGTGTGACATTTGTGGTATCTTCGGCTTTTCACAATTTGTAGTTATTGTGATTTCTCTTCTCATTCTAAATAAAAATGTCACTCCCATACCTAATTTTGCATTCACAAGTCTGTATTATTTTTCTTAAAGAAGCTTCAACATTGTCTGAGTAAGAGTTCTCCTGTCACCTGGATCTCCCTCGGCCTAGAAACATCCTTGTTTTGCTGCCAAAGGCTCGCCTTCTGGCAAACCCATACTCCTTTCTGTCCTTCTCTGACGTATCAGGGTCCTTGGCCTGCGCCCCTTGGCCTTTCCATCACCTCCACCTCTCCCTGCGCACTCCAGTCAACGTGTCGCCATCACTGATGTCTCCTACTTTTGCTTCCACAGCCTCACGCCCCTCTCTGCCCCCCCACGGCCTGCCCCCTCCCACGTGAATGACTGCCACTTGGTTTGCTTCAGCAGCCTCCTGGGGTAGGCTAAAAAATGGCCTCCAAGATCGCCAGGTCCTCCTCCCTAGAACCTGGGAATGTTCCCTCACGTGGTAAAAAAGGACTTGGCAGGGGTAAGGAACTTGAGAGGTGGAGATTATCCTGGAGTACCCAGCTGGGCCCCAAATACAATCACCTGTGTCAGAGGGAGATTTGATGCAGACAGAAGAGGGGAAGGCAGCATGACCCGGGGCAGAGAATGGATGCTGCCCCACGAGCCAAGGAATGCCGGCAGCTCGCAGGAGCTGGAGAAGGCCAGACACCTTGGTATGGGCCCAGTGGAACTGATTTTGGACAGCTGGCCTCCAGAACTGTAAGAGAATAAATAATGTTGAGCCACCAAGTTTGTCGTAATTTGTCACCACAGCCATAGGAAGCGAATACACCTCCCAACCTCCCAATCTTCCCAAATTCAAATAACGTCTAGTTCCAATATTCTGCTCACAAGACCCTTTTTCATGGGGCCTCAGCTAGCTTCCCCGTTTCTCCTTTGTCATGTCCTTTTCATCCAGAGGGGATATGAAGCCCCTCTGTGAGGGCTCCTGAACCTTCCCTTGTGCCCTTTGGCCAGCCCAGCACACAGGACATCCTCCTGCAAAGCCCTAGGTGGGAGGTGGGGGGTGAGCCCCTCTCACTTCCGTGTGCTCCTCTGGGCCTAGCTCCAGCCCTTTCCCGAGGAGCCTCGTAGATGGGGGTGGCTCTGTGCTTGCCCCGATCCCTTATCCTAGCCTGGTAAAACCTGCCTCCTCCAGGAGTCTTACTTCCCTAGGCAAGCAGAAGCCGTATGTGTCTGCTCCTGCCTTATTTCCCCACCGTGTCTTTCCTCAGCAGGGCAATGTCGATTATTTATTCTGGCTTGGTAGCCACTGAAAGAAAAGACTTCCAGTTTTTTGAGGCAAGGAAGTTTCCAAGTATCCATGGAATGACTCTGTGCAAGCAGCGAGGCTGAGAGCTGTGGAGGAACTTAAAGACGGGGAGGACATAGCTTTGCCCTCATGGAGCTTGGAGACTTGGCTGGCTGGGAGGGGCAGCAACAAGATGCAGACGTTAATAATTACAACCAGGTCAGGGTGACAGGGCTTTAAGGCGCACACATTCAAACTGGAGTCGGGCAAACCTCCATGGAGAGGGCGGCTCTTACGATGGGCATGGAGAGGCAGATTTCCCCATGCGGAGAACAGATTAGTATCAATCAGGGCACTAAGGCATGAGAGCTGGGGCTATTTAGAGCAGAGGTTGGAAAGGAAATTTAGGACCATATTTTAGAGACTGGACCGGCAAATATTTTCTGTAAAGGGCCAGAGAGTAAGTATTTAGACTTTGCAAGCCATGTGGTCTCTGCTGCAATGGCTCAAGTCTGCCACCATAGTGCAAATGCAGCCACTGACAGGATGTAAATAAATGAACTCAACTGTGTTCCAACAAAACTTTATTTACAAAAACAGGTGGGGGGATAGATTTCTGATTCAGACGAGCTTGAACACCCAGCAAAGGGAACTCTAGGCACTGAGAAGGCCCTGGAAATGTGCAAGCAGGAGGATGACATTATAACCTTACCAACACTGTGGATTCGGAAAAATAATCTGGCAATAGGGTAATACAAGAATTGGAGGACAAAGAATGAATTGAGTATAGAGATAACAGCTGGGAGACTGCTGGAACATTTTAGGTAAGAGGCTTGAGTTAGTCTTGAGGGCAGAAAGGTGACAGCCAAATCTGTATGGGACATGGCTACTCATCGGCTGTAGAGAGAAATGGAGAGGCCTGAAGTAAAGATGGCCTCAGATTTGGAGCGCAGGTGGCAGGGATTTAGGAAAGAGGAAAGGCTATGAGCAACATCATGAGTCTGAGTTGGGATGCTCTGTGCTCTCTGGATTTGGTAACTCAGGTCAAGGGAACCAGGTGGGCAGGGCGGTTGGGCAGCTGGGGTCAGGTCACGGAGACTCCCTCTGTGCAGAGGGATATGGGGGCATCACCGTACAACACCCCACGGTCACAAGGGCAAGAGGCTGACACCAGGCTCCGGCGTAACCAAGCAGACAACACCTGATGCTACCTGAGTCTGGCCCAGCCTGGTCTCTGAGTAAGCAGACAGGGCTTCCATGAGCTGCTAGACATCTCAGAGGACGGCCAAGCGAGCGTCAGCGCTGCCAGAGCAGGTTGACGCGGTGCCAGGTGACTGCTGGACTGCTGGAGCTGCGGGTGTGTGCCAAATTGCTTTCTAATTACACTGCTCTCCAGACAAGACAAAACTGTCCTCTGAAAAGCATGTATGTAGAGTCAGGGCCGGTCTAGAGGAGGTCAGGCCTCGTGGAAATCCGGAGCAAAGAGTCATGCTCATGAACTCATGAACATCCCCTGGACCTGGGGAGGAGGAGCTGTGACTCAATGAAGCATCGCACACGAAAGAATCAAATGCATTTAAAAGGAGTAGATGATTCTGGAAGAAAATTTACCATTTTGCCATGAATGTCTCATCCTCACTCTCTGGAATTTAATATAATACCTTCCTGGAAAAATAATATAAAGACTGGTGGGTTTATTTTTCCTGTGTCCTCAGCAAATATTCTCCCTGCTGCTTTGCGTGCTGAGACAATTTAGCTGAAAAGGAGCCACCTTAGACTTTGCCACATTTATGTTTGACAAAGAGGCCGTTTACTCACTAGTTACACACTTTCTTGCTGAGATGAGAACATTAAAGGTTTGGCAGATATTGAAAATGCTATTTTGATGTTTTATGCACTATCCTGGGAATCTGTTTTAGAAACAGAACAATAAGAGAAATATTCCTGACTTACAAATATAAATATAATGCCACCATTTGGAGTTATTTATTTCCCAGGCAATCAATCAGGGAACGTTAGGAAATATATTCAGAGTAGTTTCAAACATGATTCCAGTTAGCTGAGTAATCTTTCCATTTTCTTTCCATATGTTATATGGCTTTTAAAAGATGAAATATTAAAAGAAGTAAGGCACTTTCGAACTATGTGGTAAATCTGAATATAAAACTGTCAGTTTTTTAAAGGAATGAAATGGCTGAGGTATTGGGAGGCGGAAACAAATGCTGACAATGAAAACAAATATTGCTCATTATATTAATGCTCATACTATTTTAAATACAACTGGTGATTCTGGAATACCGTCACGATGACGAGCCACCAGCTGGTCTCCAGTCTCCTCAACAGATTGTCACGTGGCCCTGACCAAGTGCCTCCCCGGCTGCCTCAGAGCTAACGCTGGCACTGTGCTTACACACCGTGGGCTCTGCCTGTACTTCTGTGGAAAACGGTTAAGAAGCAAACATGAGCAAAGTCAGACCTGGTTCATTTAGGGTTCCTTCCCCCAGGGCCAACTAAGAGAAGAGTTGCCCACGGGCGGACCTGCTCACCCGGCTGAGTCAGCCAAAGAGAATTAGCCGTCACGGCAAAGAGGACGGACAGGGAAGTTTAATTTGGGAGCGGCTTGCCAGCAACCCGCAGCCTTCTCCGCCTCCGTCCTCACAGGGCCTTGTCCCCTCATCTGTCTGCCTGTGTCCAATGCTCCCTTCTTCAAAGGACACCAGTTGTATTGAATGGGGACCCACCCACATCCGGGTGGACCTCCTCTTAAATAATCGCATCTTTAAAGACTCTGTTTCCAAATAGGGTCACATCCATGGGACCAGGGATGAGACCTTGCACATGTCCTTTTTGGTGACACAATCTAACCCATAGCCCCAGGTAAACTGGGGAGGAGTAGGTGAAGTTGTCTCCATTTCCCCTTCACGTTCCTTCTTGGGCATTTCCAGGTACCAGCTCCCCTTCCAAGGACCCAGGACCCTCCCGCTCTCAACACCCCTCCAACAGCCTGCCATCCATTGATGGAATTAAAGATTCTGTTCCTGTTTAGGATTGCAGGCAGCAAGGTGGCTGGGGAGGCGTATGGGAGTATCTCCCTATAGCAGGTAGGGGCCAGCTAGATCCACAACCCTGGAATATATTTGGTAATATTTGGAGACACAGAATAGAAATACAATGATTCTTAGAGAAGAAATGTGTATGTGAAAAGCCAGCTCATCAGTGCCAATTTTGGTGAGTTCCATGGTTTGGAACCACAGTCTATGTCCTTCAGAAATAGAAAGCAAATGGTTGTGACTCCAGAGTCACCCTCAACAGAGAAAAGATACATGTCTCATTGTGGATTGCAGACCCCTTAAAATACAACTTTGCAAGGTTTCCTTCTTGCAGCTAGAAATACTGTGCTGTCTGTGTTTTCTATCCCAGTTGACACAGCTCTTGGGGCTTCAGCCTGAGAAAGGAAGTGACCGCTGTGAGGAGAGCTTTTCCCTGGTGACATCCATCCAGCTGGCCACAGTTGGGGCTCATCTGGGGCCCACACATGTGGGACACCAGAATGTGCCAAGTTCAGCAAAGATAAGATCTTCACCCAGAATTCCTCCATCCTAAGGGGAATGAGGCAGGACTGAGGGACAGGTCCAAGTCCAGTGCTCGCTTCCAACATCTTTAGCCTGTAGAACCAAACTGTACTCAAGGAGTGGCCACTTGAACACAGATAAAAAAGGAGTCAAGGTGTCTCAATTTCCCAGCTGCTATGACAAATACCACACAATGGGCTCTCTTTAACAATGAGAATGTATTGGCTCAAGGTTTGGGGTCTAGGAGAAGTCCAAAATTGAGGCATCAGCAAGGCGATGCTTTCTCCCAAAGCCTATAGCGTTCTGGGGCTGACTGCCAGAGATCCTTGGGTCTGCAGCTTTGCCATCACATGGCAATGCACGTGGCAGCAGCCTCACCTTTCTCTTCCAGGTTGTGTTGACTTCCAGCTTTCCCTTCTCCAAGTGGCTTTCTCTTCATAATGCCTCCTTTAACAGAATTAAGGCCCAATCCCATTCAGTTGGGCCAGACCTTAACTAAAAATAACATCTTCAAAAGGGCCTATTGACAATGGGTTCACACCCACAAAAATGAAATTAAAATTAAGGAACATGTTTTTTTCTGGGGCACATCTTTCAACCTACCACACAGTCATAGCTGAAAAACTTGGGGTACTTTTGCAAACCAGACTACAGCAGTTACATCAGCTGCACTGGGAGGTCAAAGCATCCTATAGCTAAGATCCACGTGGCTCTGATTCCAGGCCATCACCCTTGCAAGAGTGCCCCACTGGGACTACAAAGGCAGCTTTTATTTCTTCAGTTCCACATACTTCCAGACATTACCTTTATTCTATGCTAATTGGTCTCATAATGGCTCTTCTTGATGCTGAGCTTAGAGACATAAAGAAATTAGAAAACGCAACTCTGAAGGGAAAGGGGGAAGCCAATTTATAGGTTGGATTTGAAAGGATCCCTGCCCTCATTGATGTGGAGCCCTGGACCTGCTCTGGCCTCATCATGACACCATCCATATGCAGCTGTGATTGGGAAATTCTCATCTGAGACCCATTTTGGGCTCCCCCAAAACAGACACTGAAGTCTGGTCTCAGACTTGCTTGGTTTGTGTCAAGAAACACATGTTGTTGAACACTTGACTGGGCTAGGAAAGTGTGAAAAGATTCCTGCTTGATCAGAGCACTAGGCTGTGCCTTCTGATTTTTATGACTACAGAGAGCAGGCTAATGGTCTCCTCTAGTTTGGGGACAGGCCCTGGCTGTCTGGTGTCCTTGCTATCACTTCCCAACCTGCTCCCTTGTAGAGGGATCCTCTACCAACTTTTTCTACAAGCTGCTGGGCCTGCTGTTCACTTTTGCATTCTCAGCCTACAAAATGGTGCCCTCGGACCATTTGCTGTGTTTGAGAGTCTCTGTGTGCATTAAAAAAAAAAACCCGCTTTGCCACTTTGTCTTCGGCCAGGGCTGTGCTATTCAAAACAAGGGCTGAGAAAGTCGGAGGAGCTGAAGATCCTACGGTAACTTTCATAACAGATGTCTTTGTGTTTATTTCCCCCCAGGAGGCGAGTAAATGCAGATTGTTCATCTGAGCAATTTCCATCCCTTTTGGACTGTCCCTGTCCTCTTGTCGTGAAATGTGCCCAGTTCCTCCATCAAGTTGCCTGAGATCCTACAGAAGGAGAAAACCTAGTTTGCATACACATTAAAGTGTGCAGGAATCAGAGACTCACTCAGGCGCTTAACATACACCCTTGGGGAAGAAGCTATCTGAGCCTCAGCAGTTCTGACACCTGAAAGAAGTTTAAGGAGATCTAATGGCACTCACAAAGAACGTCTAAATCATTATGAAAAATGCTGTGAAATTTTAAGTGGCGCATCCTTCCTATGCAGGTAGGTATACGAGGGATCAAAGCTTCAAAGCCAACACCCCACACGGGCTGTGCTCTGGCCAGCTCCCAGTATTAAGAGAGAAGGAGGAATCCTAATTCGATGTTTTTTCCTCAGTGTGGAGCTACCTTCCACCGCTGTACTACTGGCGCTCACTTCCTCAGCCAGTTCAGTTTCCCTGAAATGCAAAGGCAAGCAGAAAACTCCGGAAACTGAAACCATGAAACCTCCACAGTTCCCAGAGTAAACTGGACCACCCAGAGCCTTTCTGAAACCATTGATAACCGACCTAACTACAAGGAGGCCGGGGAGCCGTCTTTGGTCAAGGAGCACTGCTGAGGTCTCCGAACATTTTTACTTGACTGAGAACTTTTGGCCTGGAGTTTGGGGTTTTGTATTTGGGTTGGAAAAATAGGTGGCATGATTTTCTCCTGAGGAGAAGAGTGAAAAAAGACGGAGGCTTGTCCCGAGGGCCCCAGGGACGTCTGGGAGGGGTGCGGCGGGACCCTTGCTCCCGGGTCCTCTTTCAGCTGCTCCAGAAGTCGCCAGAGACTCCACCTGAGTGCCCTGGACAGGGTGCCGGAGGTCTTCACGACTGGGCCGGCCCTCCAGAAGCTCCTTCACGCACACTTTTGGTGACAGGGATTTTCAATGTAGCTAGTAAAGTTTCCCTGTTTTTCTCCAATGGCTAAAACATCCTGACTTCCTTTGTTTCTGATTAAAGGCAGATGAGCAAAGAATGGCCTGCTCCTGCATCTTACCTCCATGTCAAAGAGCATGGCCTAATGACATCCCAATTTGCCTATTGCCCATTTGCTGAGGGCTTTAAACAGGTCACTTCATTCCCCTGCAACCCCGAGAAGAAGACAAGTTGGGGGCCTGGTGTCCTGGACTATTTCACTGTTTGGTGATATCAAGTGGTAATAAAAATGCTTTAGAAGCAAAGCACTGGGTTGTCAAAATGCCCATCCATCACCCAAAGCAACTTTATTCCGTAACACTTCAGGTCTTTAGAACTAACTGCAATGACTGCAAAAAGTCTCTTTCAAACGAAAGAAAAAAGGTTAAAGTCATGGCCTAATCCAAATGCTGCCTTAACTATCTCCAGGCATGAAGTCCTTCCCCACGTGGAGGGCGGGAGCCCTGGGGGGGTGGGGGTGGGCAACACTGGGAAGATGCTTCTACGCTGCCGAAAAACAAATTATTTTGTTATATGGGCCACATTTTGTGTTCTTTCCCCCAAATATGCCTCTAAAGAAGTCGTAGTTCTTGTACAGGAGTTGCGATGAATGCCAGACCAATTCTACTTTTCCAAATGAATTGAGGTGTTTCTTTGATCTCAGTGCTTTCAGAGCTACTGGTTGTAAATGCTGACAGAGGATGAGGAGGGGCTAACAGCTAGTGAGCCTGGAAGCCAGACCAGGTGCACAAGCCTGTGGGGCAGGTAATTCATTTCCGGCGTTTTAGAGAAGAAACTGTGGTGCAAAGAGTTTAAGCGATTTACTCCAAGTCACAGACAGATCTAGAATGTGAACCACAGGTATCCCCTGCCGGGGCAGGATTCCATCTTCACTAGCCGTTCCTCTGAGCCAGGAATGCAGCAGGCACTCGGGAAATACTAGCTCCCTGCCCCATCCTTTCGCCTCAATTCTATCTTAACCTGTAAAGGCTCAAGCAAGAAGAGAGAACAATCTATTTGAGAAGATCTTTCCCTCTGAGTTGCCCAAATGTTGAAGATGGCTCTGCATTGGGCATTTCAATAGCAACCCTTTCCAGAGTCTGAAAAAACTAGTCAGTGTGACTCACCAGAAATCTGCTCAAAGCTTTTTCTGTTGGATACACTTGAAAAATAGCTCATATACGCTGCCAGTGTAAGCCCCCTGAAGCTGTTCCCTGGGGCCTCCAGGGTTGGGT
The DNA here is from genome assembly GCA_029593785.1 of Cabassous unicinctus. NCBI lineage: Eukaryota > Metazoa > Chordata > Mammalia > Cingulata > Chlamyphoridae > Cabassous > Cabassous unicinctus. The sequence continues at coordinate 4,584 of JAQZBX010008097.1, read as the reverse complement.
GACTATGTTCCTTTCTGGATATAGCTTTTTATCTTTTCCTGGAGAGAGTTCAGAAGAAGCAGAGAAATGGTCTTTCCATCCTGGAACACACGGAATCAGGATTGAAATCTATTATGATTCCAACCCCTTGGACCAGAGTCCCTGAAATGAAACTGACCCAGCCTTCCGCGGGCTGGCTAACCTGCCGAAAGTCTGGAGGGCATGACGCCTTAGCACGGAAGAGTCAGAAAGCAGCCTCTGCCCTGGCCACACACCCGGGGAGTAGGGGGGCAGGTCATCTGCAAATCTTTACCCATAAGTTGCTCCTCTGGGTTTCTTCTGATCATTCACAGACATAAATCTGGGGCGCACGTGGCGTTGTCAGAGTAAATACTGTGTTTTTAGTGGTCTTGTTGATGGCTGTGCACACTCAAAGACTCTGGAACTGGGAGCTCCGAGTGGCTGGGCACTCCAGAGAACAGCCCCAAATCCCAGTTTCCACTGAGTGAGGCTAAAGTGAAGAGCTGTTTGGGGGTTTGAGTTTGCTTGCTCTTCTGGTTTCTGAGACTGGTTAACACCATTCAGAAAGTCCTGGGGAGGATTTTTGCTCTGGCTTCCTGGTCCTCCAGGCACGGCGCAGCCCCTCCACCACATCCTGCCTCTCCACTTCCTCCTCCCCTTTCCCAGCTCAAGAATCCAAGATGTGAAGTCTCTCACGACCCTGTGGCTTGGCAGGGAGGAAGGCTGAACTTGATACAGCTGCTTTCCTGGGGCCTGGTAAGAGCATTTACCCCTGACTTTGTGCTTCTTTGCTTACCTTATTTTTAGACTCGGGCTGCTGAGGCAGGGACGCAGGATGGGGTCAGCAACAGTTAATGTGGTTTGCTTGCAAGTCAAAGGAAGCAAAACAAACACCCCTCACCAAATCTCTCCCCACTCCCAAGAAAAAAGGCCTAAGTTTGCCCTTCCATCTTAGCAATCAGGTATGGCTGGTGGCTGAAGATGGGTGATTTGGGGAGCCAGTGGCAATGAAGACACAGTATCACCCCAATCCCAGTAACTTTACAAAACCTGCAGCAGCCAATCCAGAGCCCCTCAGGTCGTGCGTGGCCAGAGGGCACTGGGGGGGCTGAGTGCGCCTTCTGCCCTCCCCCCCTCCAAATCCCTCTCCAGCCTGCTCTCCCCGACCACGCGGCTCCTGCACCCACTCCGAGGCTTGGCACCTCTTGCCCCTGCAGGAGCATCCTCTCCTGCTTCCCCTGCTGGCATCTTCCAACACCCAGGTCCAAGGCCAGGTCAGCCTTCGTCCTGTTAAAACTATGGCTGCACAGCCAGTGTCCTCACCTGACTGGGGAAAGCTTCAGGCTCGGCGTCATGTCTTATTCATCTCTACAGTGCAGGTGGCCAGAGTAGTGGCAACTGCCGCTCAGGATGCATGTGTGGTAGGGACACAGGGACCAGACGGGGATGTGCAGAGATGAGGCTGGGGTGTGGTTTGGAGCCAGTTTGTGAGGCAGCACAGGTAAGTCCTCCAATAAGTGTTCAGTAAAATCTGAATGAATGAATGAATGAATGAACAGACATACAAGTAAAAGATGTTACCATTTAAGGTCAAGAACCAGTAAATAGCTCAGCCAGAAAAAAAATCCTGCCTTCTGGTTTCATTTGCACTCACAAAGTTTGTTAGCTCAAGGAAGACTATATGAGCTGACTTTATTTATCAATTCAAGAGACTTATTTGGGTCAATTTGGCCAAATGTTACATGTGAAATTAAAAGACAATTGTAAAATATTGCAAATATCTTCTCTGGCTTGTCACCATATTCAGACAGAATATCAAATCCCAAATAAACAGACAACAATAGAAATTTAAAAACAAACAATTTGCAAACTGGCAACAGCCTTTGCATGAAGCAAACCACTTGCCAGTCCCTCAAAAATGATATTTTAGCAATGTTCCCCTGGCTGTTTGTACAGCTCATCAGAGCTTGGTCATGTCTTTTCTCGGAAGGGGCAGCGCAGGAGGGAGCAGAGTTGGGAGACGGAGGACAGAGAGCAAGCTGTGGAGTCAGGAACAGGCAGGCAGAGTCAGTTTCCAGGTCTGCTTTCTGGCAGGTCTTTAACTGCCCTGGCCGAGCCCCCTCCCACACTCCAGGGCGCTGGAGAAGAGCTGCCCTGTCTCCCAGGCTCTTTGGCGGCAGAGCCCTCCTTCTCTGCCTCACCATTTCACGTTCTCCCTCTTTGTCCAGCCTCTTTGGGCAGCTGGCCTCCTCCTGCTCATCTACCCCTTTGGGATTTGACACTTTCCTAAGTGCTCCTTCTCAGGCGGCTCTTTCGGCTCCACACATTTCAGCCCACAGGAGAGCAACGTGTTCGAGCCAGGCGCCCAGGCCTCTGCCGTCTGACCTTGGTGCCCTGGGTCTCCACTCTGCTAAGAAGGGAAACAGACATGCCTGAGATATTGATGCCAAGCCAGCATCAGGGGAGAGGGCTTCCAAGGCCAAACTAAAGCTCAAGAGCCAAGTTTGAGCCAAACTCAAGGCAGAGAGGGGCCCAGGACAGCCCAGGACACAGCACCTTGAAGACACATGTGTCCAGAGCTGGCGTGGGAGGAGTGGCCCGGCCCAGTGACTGTGGACCACCCCCCACCCCTCAGAAGCCGCAGGTCCCTGCACTGTGTGCCCATCACCACTGCTGGCCCAAGCAAGGCACCGTGAGCCTCTGGACGACTCTCTGGCTTGGGTGAAGAGAGGCCCATGCTGTGCTGCCTCCCAGAGAAAGCTGCGTTCCCGAGTTCTGGGAAGATCACCAGACCAGTACTTCATACACCCAGGACGTAATCAGAATTTCCTGCAGGGATTTTTCAAAATTCATGTGCCATGGCCTCACTCTGGATGTGCTGAATCAGATTCTCGGGTGAGTCTGGGCGTGGGTTAGGCAGGGATATGTGATTTAAACATCCTCCCCAGGTGGTTCTGATACAACAACCCCATCCACACTCTGCCACAATTGTGTGATTTAGGGGCCTGAGACCACGTCTTCTTCCCTCACAGGTAGCACAGTTTCACATACATAACAGGCTTAAGAGAAATATGTGCTGAGTGACTGATTGAATGAATGAAAAAACACTTCTGTGGTAACCGAAAGTGTTACAAATATAGGGAAAGAGCAGTTAATGGATTTTTAACTTCAGTTGTAAGTAAGCTTTCCAGTTATCCATTCATAACAACAGCTAAACATTAATGTGTATTTACCAACTGGTGTGGCTCAGCAATTTATGGTGTTACTGAACTAAAGAAGGATTTGTGTTAACATCATAGATGAGAGTAGAAAATGAGAGAAGGCACTCCGCCTAAACTCACAATTAATTACATAATCCGAGGCTTAAACCTGGCTTTGGAAACAATGGGAACCATAATTACACGTCCACAGCCCCAAATGGAATCCCACAAGTGTCTGACAAGTAGAACATAAGGATGATGGAGTGGTTTGCCCATAAGCTCGACCACAGGGCAACCCCGGTGAGTCATGACTTCAGGCTGTGGGAGGATTTTTCATTATCTTCCATTATTCTGCAGTGAGCACACTGAGACCTGGACCACGGTTTGCTGGATGCGAAACTGTTTGTGAATTCAGGCTGGTCTGCTCTCTTTGTGGCTTTGACCCTGTATGTAGAACGACCATGCAAATTAGCATGGGCCTAGAGCCAGAGGAAAATTGATCCAGGCCTAAAAGCAATCATGTAAAAGGTGTCAAAGGGCAAAGGAAAGGGGGACACGACCAGGCTCAGCGAGGCTCTTTCTATTTCAGGTTTCTCCAGCTCACTGCCATGCGATTCCTTTTTTCTTTTGTCACTAGAAAACTAGCAAATGTAGGAAGAACTGGTGGAAATCTTTCCAAATAGGTATGGGATGCGAAAAGAAGTTCATGCTGGAAGCTGAATGAAGGGGCGTGGAGTGGCCTCCACCGCCAGACCCCCTTTGGGCCTCTGCAGCACTTGCCACCTCGGCGGTTTGACTCGTCCGTCTCCACCATCAGATGGAAGTTCCGCGAGGTGGAAACTCCTCTGACTCCAGCCTGTGGCCCGAGCAGGCTCAGTTACCACTCTTTGAGCCCATCAGTGGGTGCTGGTGAGTGGTCCTGCACGGGCCCTGCCCCCTGCCCTTCCCACCACCTCCTGCTGGCCTCGCCCCGGCCTCCCCTCCTGGTTGCCCCAGGCTGCCTGGAATACCATCGGCCTTTCACCCGCCACAGCAAGCTGCCTGGTGAGACACCACCCAGAGAAAGGGAGATGAAATGTGTTAGAGCACGGGCAAAGCTGAGAAGGTAAGGCAGGTGGCCACCAGAGAGCCGGGTAAGTGGTCCCAGGCCTGAGGGCACAGAGCGGTGATGGTGGGCCATGTGGAGGGCAAGGAACCAGGCCAAAGGCCAAGGTCAGGGAGAAGGAGCCTGGATGCTGAGGGAGCCTATTTCCCTGAGGATATTGCTTACAGGCCTTCTGGATGGGGGGGGGGGCACCTAATAGCAACAGCAAAGGACAGTAACATCCAGGGAGCTCTTCCTCCGGGCACTGCACAGAGCAGCCTCCTCGTGGGAGGAACTGGT
>JAQZBX010008096.1:38500-48997 GCA_029593785.1 Cabassous unicinctus | reverse complement strand
ACTAGCTTATTAGATGTAGTACCATCTTCAAAGGTGGCACCCTTTTCTTCAATAATATGGTAAATTGGTCACAACCATTCAAACTAGGCTCTGCCTCTACCTGAATCAATACAAAATTAAGACATTTTCTTCTGAGAACTAAAATTGTATTTGACATTTTTATTTTAAGCTGCAAAAACAAAAACAAGCAAACAAACAAACAACAAAATAAACTTGAAATAGGCTTGTCAAATGATGTAAATTCATCCTTTCCAGGGAAGCAGAAGGTAGACCCTACCACAAAGAAAAAATGCTTAGTTAATGGAGTTTAAATTTTAAAAGTGCAGTTAAATTGTAAGATGCTTACTTATGAAATTAATTAGGTTTTATTCACCTCCCTGTGATAGCCAACAACCATAATATAAGAGATTTCCTCATAAAGCGGTCACCCAAAATATAAAAATCTATAAATAATCTGATTAGTGGTGGTCTTACTGGAAATTCTTAACCATTATACTTATCTTGCCATTAAAAAAAAAAATCTCTTTCGTTTAAGTCACTGCATTCCTATAACAAAGTAATGAAAGGCACAGCTAATGCAAACAGACTTGCATTTGCACAGCTAATGCAAACCCATTCAACTACAGGCTGAAAAAATACTTTGGTTCTTCAGGAAAAAAATTTGCAAAGCAACAAATTTGTTTCATTTAACAGCTGTTAAATTTCACAGCTGTACTTTAATGGTTACATGACAAAAAACACTCCACAAGAACCAAACTATGTAGGTAATGAACATGCTTGAGAGTTTGTGCATTCAACATATCTGGCAGTAAAATTATAGTTAAAAGGCTAGGTAGAACAAATTGTTCTTTAAAATATGAGTTCCTTTCCTCTAAAAAACAAAATTACCAAGTCTACGAAGAAAATACAAAACATAAGGCTGTAAGTAAATAATAGTTGTATTTAGGCTATTACAAATGCAGGTTATCCTCAAGGCCACATACATTCTGCTTCACTGCTGCTTGCACTCTGCTGGGTTTTGTTCCTTCTGTTAAAGGAAAACAACAAGTTATTTTCTTCTACCTGCTTCAGTGAATTTTTCAACAGCAATCAACTATCTTAATTATCAGTGTCTCAATTTCATCAAAATTTTTCCAAGTATTAGCAAGCCACTAATATGCTGAAATAAAGTCCAAATTTTACATTGCTGAATGAACTCCATAAAATAAACAAACCATACCCTTAAATAAAGGCAATTTATGTTTATCTTATTACCATTTTTGCCTTTTTAAAAGATTGCAATTATTCAGAATACTGATTCATATTTAGCTGTTAAGAATAATTCATACCTGTTAGAATATTTAACTTTAAACTGCCCTTCTGGAGAGGTAAAGTCCTTCACTAAACCTGATATGACAAATTCCCAGGAATAAGAGACAAGGATACGAGGGCCTAGGGTACAGAGGTATCTGGGAGAATCTAACAAACAGCACTAACTGTATGTTCCCAAGCACTCACACATTCAGATCCTTAAAAAAAAATAAATAAATAAATAAAAAAAAATAAAAATTGACCTTTCTTTATAAGCTTTGCTATGGAGAGAAAATAACCTAAAAACACAAGCAGTAACTTTAAAAAAAAATTTTAATTAAAAAATTAAGTTTTTACACCATCTAAGATAATGTGTCATTAAATAAAACTCTAGGGTTTACTTAGTATGAAACTATGAAAAATACAAGGCCAAAACCAAAAAAGAACTCTGTGATTATATTAAAAGCCACTGATTGTACACTTTGGATGGACTGTATGGTATGTGAATATATTTCAATAAAACTGCTTTTAAAAATATATGGTACATTGAAATTATGTGCAAATGACAGTGGGTATTGAAAAAAATCAGTTATCCAGTTAATGGGTTATTAAGGAATTTACTGGTGAAAATACTAGCTCTTACTTTTACCTGCCTTTCACTAATAGAAAGTAGCACTATTTCTACTCACCTTGGGGTCATAGTCTGGATCATTTTCCTCATCTCCTTCTTCTTCCCCTTCCTATATTAAAGTTCAAAATGCATCCATGAAGTAGGTACAGTAGGAAGAAATGTCTCATAATGTAGGGAGAATTTAATACAAGTTACTCTATAAGTCAACAGATTTTCATGATTACAGAGTTTGGTGATAATGCAATTTAATTTGAAAGCTTCTAATACGAAAATTTCCCAACACAACTCGAGACATCCAGACAGCTTTTATTGAAAAGATTTACTGCAGCCAACGTTGAAAAAGTTTACTGCAGCTTTTGACTTCTTCAAAGAGCTGATAACCCTGCAGCAGAACAGAATTATTTGAAATAAAAAAAAAAAAAAAATGTTGCTGAGTTTTGCAATTTATTTATTGAAACCTCATACATACATTGTTTGGCTGTAGAATTCTAAAACCATACTTTTTCCAAAAACATTCTTATCCCATATCACAGAATGATTATAGCAAAAGAATACATAAGTCATTCAATTTGCTTCTCAATGTGTTAAGCACAGAATTACTTGCTCATTTGGTAAACATTACCTCATCTGCTTCTTCACCTTCTTCATCATACTAAAAAGGGAAAAAAGGACGAAGTTTGAGTGCAACATACCTATGAGATTGTATTAGTAACATCCATAGTTCTACCCATTAATATCTAAAAGGAGAAAAAAATACTTTTTCCTAAGGTGCAGGGACAAGGACATTATCCTCAAGAGTCACAAAGCTCAGTGCCTTATCTAATCTGACAGTTTAAAAAAATTTTTAAGGGGAGCTGGTATAGCTCAGTGGGTGAGCTCCTGCTTTGCATGTTCAATCCCCGGTACCTCCTAAAAACTAAAATCAAATACTAAAATAAATATTAAAAATGAAATGAAACAAGAAAAAAGAAATTTAAAGATGGATATAGTATCATCATATGGATAGTATGATCAAACAACTATTACTGTAAATATTATTCACTTGTAGCTATGTGTTGGAACATGTTGCACAAAAAGGACTTAAAGCCTAGTCTAATGACTGTCATTTAATAGCAAAGCTATGCAAAACACTGAGACCTAATTTTACCTTAATGATTACTTTAATCATTAATTAATATTCCCTTTGGTAAAAGTTCTATGTCTCCTAACAAATAATGCTATCTCAAGCACTGAAAAACTTACTAGGTCTGTATATTTGGTCAAAAGCAAAATCATACATTAACACTAACCACATATATTAAAGTTTCACCAATTCAGAAGTTTTCCTATTAAGAGGAAAATAAAAACTAAGATGAATGAATCCAAAGATCCTAAGGGGAACTACCTAAAACCTAGGAAAGCTATCTACAGGACCATCAATTGCCTTTAAAAAAGTAAATCTGTTCATTCAACCTCTAACCAATTCCAACTACCATACTCCTTCACCAAATTTCACTGCAGGAGTCAGATTCACTCACATCATCATCATCATCTTCAATAGCTTCTCCAGTAAAGTATAAAACTGATCTTGGGATTATACGCTCACGTAAAAAATGACCAATTTCAAAGTCTGCAGCAAGGATAGCTTCAGCATCATCATCCTGTTTATTAGTAAAAACAGAAGCACAAAACTTAAGAATAGCTTTGTTATTAAATTTGGCATTTGTAAGACCCTTGGGTTTAAATCATATATATGCTAAAGTAACCCTCAACTTCACTTTTTATTATCTGTCATTTTAAGTTAGCTTACATACATATGATCAAATAGTCATCCACATGCCCTAGGATTTACAGATTTTTAATTAAAAAGTTAGCATACTAGTACACATAGTCAACTAAGTCTAGTATTTCTTAAATACGGCAAATCATAGGAGAGAAATGGTTTGCCATTATTAAAAATTAACACCTCATTTTAACTTCTATGATATTAAACAATGAGTAAACAAACATTCTGTGAATTTCATGAATGTTGATGATGATTCATCTCAATATAACCCATCTTAATAAACAAAAACAAATGGACTCTGAAGCAGAGGTTCTTAACCAGAGGGTTCCGTGGAATGATTTTCAGGGGGTCTGTGAGCTTGAATTGAAAAAAGTCAACTTAGTATCTTTATTTTCTCTGACCTCCAATGTTGAGTGTCATAAAACTATCTGCTGCTACATTCTAAGGGGTCCGTGGCTTTCACCTGACTGGCAAAAGTGTCATGGAACAAAAAATGGTTAACAAACCCTGCTCTGAAGGAAAGAGTTCTAAACACAGGTGAAGCTTTTCCATCTAGGACTACTTAAGATTTCTTTTTTTTTAAAGATTTATTTATTTCTCCCCACCCACTGGTTGTTTTGCGCTTGCTGTCTGCTCTCTGTATATTCTTCTGTCTGCTTGTCTTCTCTTTAGACAGCACTGGAAACCAATCCTGGGACCTTCTTGAGTGGAGAGAGGTGCTCAATCTCTTGCACCACCTCAGCTCCCTGGTCTGCTGTGTCTCTTATTGTCTCTCTCCTGTATCTTTCTGTTGTGTCACCTTGCTGCACCAGCTCTCCCTGTGGGCCAGCACTCCTGTGTGGACCAGCTTGCCTTTCACCAGGAGGCCCCGGGAATCAAACCCTGGACTTCCTACATGGTAGTAGGGAGCCCAATAGCTTGAGCCACATCCGCTTCCCAAGATTTTTTTGTTAACAGCAATCTTGGTAACAGAAAACAAACCCACCCAACCCATCCACTGATATGAAAATAGTGAAGTCTATCTCAATGCTCAGATACAGTTCTTTTAACCTAAAATTAAACGTAGTGCTTTATCATTATTCCTACTTTTTTGTCCTATAAACACATTTCAAGTCAAGCCAGTTACTACTCTTTTCAGGCAGAAATACTTGACTGTTGCAGATCTAGTCTAAGCCTCAGCTAAGACTTTTCTCATTCAAAATTATTCTAACAATCATTTATAATTCCTTATGTGCACAAAACTATTTAAATTACCTCAGTTAACTTAAATTTAAAACACTTAACCTAGGACCAAATTAAAAACTTGACCTAAGGCCAACCTTTCTTTTGAGGTTGTCCCTCAGCCAAAGTAATATGCCAGGCAAATTTCATAATTCTTGGCTATGACACCACAGGAAATCATTACTTCCATTGTAACAATAATGAGAAAGGGTTCTAACTAGAATGTGGTTAGGAGTTTAGTAAACAATACAAATGACTCATTACATTCTGGTTTCAATAAGAAAAGTACAGTATTAAAAAATTAAATCATTTACAGAATTACCTGCAAGACTCAAAAGAAAAGAAAATCCTTAAACCTTTACTTCAGTGTTCCTCAGAGGCAGCACTACCAGCATTTTGAATGGAATAGTTTTTCAGATGCAAATTATCCCACTCCTGACTTCTGAAATCCAGTGCTTTAATTTCAAATATAATAAATAATACAATCAATAAGTATCAATTCAACTTACCAGATCTCCACTCTCAGGAACTGTAAAATTGAGAAAAGAAATTCAAATGAATAAGAAATTAGAAAAAGCTTATTATAAAATAACCATGAATACCCAAACTAAACATGATTTACCTTCAGGAGGAGCAAAAAAATTAAAGAAAGAGTCATTGGAAACGGTTTTAGTCACAGTACGAACTGTCCCACGTCCCTTGTGTTTCTGCTTTTTCTTAATGGTTTTCAAAGTGACATTCTTTCCTTTTTTCCAATCTATCTGACACCTTCCAAAACAAAAGGAAACAAGTTTATAATTAGCAAACTCATTTTAATTGTTTGGTGAGCTGAAAGATAAAATTAAATGTTATATTTATATACCAAAATTCAGAGGAGGGGAAAGAAAGCATTGTTTCAAATGCTTTCTCTTAGTGTAAAGGGGAAAAATTATTTCTAAACAAACTTCCTCAACACACATTAGCACAATCTGACAGTATGATATATTAAATGTGCATCTCGTTCTAGAAATATGCATGTTCTATTCCAAGAGCCAAGGGGATTCAAGGGAAAAATGGTTGAACTCTTCTCCAAAAACATTTTACTGAAATGCTGGGAAATATACTCTGTATGTATATATATGTAGCATATGTAGCAAGCACAGAACAAACTAAGAACTACTAAGTATCACAAATCTTAAGTAAAAGAAAAACATTTAACAATCTGTGAAAGTAGTAAAATTAAACTCACCCTGTACAACCCATAATTTCTGGTCCATCAAAAGAAAAGGGATCAGAATCATCTGGTTCTGACCTCATCCTGTATGTCTTTGTCAACACTTCATTTGTGAAATACTCATTGGGTTCAAAGTGAAATTCTAAGACAAAACTCTTAAAAAGGAAAAAAAAAAAAAAAAGCATAGAAATTTTTAAGTTAAATTCCTACATCTCAAATTTCAAAGCTTTAATAAATTTTACTTTGTTATTTTCAGAATTCTTAGGAAGAATGGTATTTCTACTCTGAAATACGACCTTGAGAATGGGGGGAAAGGGTCAGATAAACCCCAAATGTAAAAAGCGTAACAAGGCACACAATATAAACTGAATAAAGTTTAATTCAATTTACAACTACAATAACACATTTACACAATATGGTAGGCACACCTAGATAGACTGACCAAGTCACCCCTCCCTAACCTGCAGAGAGTAGGCTTTTAAATATTAAAACTACAGCCTAAGCTTGACAGAGGAAAAACCCAATCTTGCTGCGGGTAATACAAAAATCTACAGCCTATAGTAGCTTTGCCCATAATTGATCTAAGTGGAGCGAATAGGAGCTAACATCTTGTTTCATATAATCCCCAGACATAAGCCTTTTTAAGACTGAAGAAGTATTTACCTGTTCATGTTTTAATTCCTTCCCATCCTATCCCTATCCCCTGAATGTCACTTCTTTTTGAAGAGTTTCATTAATATACCTATAAGTATCTAACATACAAAATGAAAAATACATTAAAGTTCTTTTACCATAGGCTGGCCAGCGTCTGAGAACTTCACTTTAATATCCTTCAAGTGCTTCAGAATAGGTTCATCATGCTCCTTTTAAATAAAAAAAATGAGTTATCTTTCTGCTTTAATAAGAGCAATAAACATTAGCTGATTGAGACATAATATTTCTAGTTAAGTTTTATATGGCAATTACAAACCTTAAAAAATTACTCACCAGGTTACGGCTTATGCTGAAGCTAGTTTATACTGATTCCACTACCACTGGAAGAAAAAGCGACTAAATAGAGAACTGACAACTACATCATTATACAGGCTGAATGGGCTAAAAAGCACAAAATCAAATCTAAATAACGAATATTTGCTTTAAAAATGTTTCCTTGGCATCTTGAAGACCTTGTAGTAGGTGGTGGTTTCTTGGACCTTACACCCAAAGCATGTGCAACAAAAGAAAAAATAGATAAATGGGACCTCCTCAAAATTAAACACTTTTGTACTTCATAGAACTTTGTCAAAAGGGTGAAAAGGCAGCCAACTCAATGGGAAAAAATATTTGGAAATCACATATCTGATAAGGGTTTAATATCTAGGATATATAGAGATGTTACAATTCAACAATAAAAAGATAAACGACTCAATTAAAAAATGGGCGAAAGACATGAATAGACATTTCTCCAAAGAAAAAATACAAATGGCAAAAAAACACATGAAGAAATGCTCAACATCACTCATGATTAGGGAAATGCAAATCAAAACTACAATGAGATATCATTTCACACCTATCAGAATGGCCACTATTAAAAATTCAGAGAGATAGGAACACTTCTTCACTGCTGGTGGGAATGCAGAATGATACAGCCACTATAGAGGACTGTTTGGCAGTTCCTAAAGAAGTTGAATATAGACGTGCCATGTGACCCTGCAATACCACTACTGGGTATATACCCAGAAGAACTGAGAGCAGTGACATTAAGAGACATCTGCACACCGATGTTCACAGCAACATTATTCACCATTGCCAAAAGTTGGAAACAACCCAGGTGTCCATCAACAGACGAAGGGATAAACAAATTGTGGTCTATTCACACAATGGAATATTATGCAGCTATAAGAAGAAATGAAGTCGTAAAGTATATATGACAACATGGATGAACCTGGAGGACATTATGTTGAGCAAAGCAAGCCAGACACAAAAGGACAAAAACTGTATGAATGCATTACTATGAACCAAATACATTGTGCAACATATTGTTTGATTCAAAAAAATTTTTTTATATGTATCCAGTACATTTAATTGAGAAATGTTAAAAAAAAAAAAAGTTTCCTTGGGAGCAGATGTAGCTCAGTGGTGAAGTGCCTTCTTCACCTGTACGAGGTCCCAGGTAGAAATACAATAAGCAGTCGTGTGTTGAAATCAATCTCCATTGACCTTGTTAACGTGTAACAAATTACAGAGAGGGCAACAATATAGATAGTAGTAGCTCAAGGAACACTTCTGGGTAGGAGAGGAATTTCCTGAAAAAGGTGGCATCTATGTTGGTTTCCCAGAGAAAATGACATTTATGAAAGATCTCCATAGTGTTCCCCTGGGATAGTCTTTTTGTTGCAGAATTAAATGATTTTTTTTGGTAAAACAACTGAAACTCCAAGTTTCCCTCATCCTATGTCCATTCTAAGCATGTAAATTAAATGGCTATGAGAAAGCACCAGTTAGCAGTTCTCAATGGGACCATTTCATTATCTAATTTTTAAAATGAATTTGATTTATTTGATTACATTACTCAAAGCTGCAATTTTCCTTCTACAAGTAATAGCTGTTTCAAAAGAATAAAAGCAATCTCTCTTTAAAGGTCAACACTAAAGAAATAGTCATAGCCACTGAAAGTTTAAAGGATTATCATTTGAGGTAAACTTGTTTTTATAAATAAAATTACCTGAACCATATCACTGAGCAAGTCAACATTCTTAAAAACAGTCAACCAAAATTCAGGAATTCCTTTGGGGTCTTCTTTTTCTTCATCCTTTTTCTCATCTTCAATCTTGGCCTTTTCTTTCAGCTCCTCCTTGATAATTAACAGTACACATTATTAAATACCTAGTTCAGATCTCTTGATAAAATACTGTATACATCTCAAGTTATATAACATGCAGGGGCAAAAGTACAGAAACCAACAAACCCACAATCACCAGTTATAACTTTCAGTGAAGAAAAGTTCTAGTCTTACTAAGTAAATACAGCTGTTCCTCTTGCTAAACCTTACTTCCATCAAAACTGCTGCTAAACTAGGACCTAGAGCAGTAGGAAACACAGTTTAGGAAAAAAGTATGAAAACCTTTATGATAAAGTAAACAAGAAAAGCAAAAGAAATATAGACCTTGTCTAATGCCACACACACATCTCTCAGCGTTCTTAGAATATTATCTTTACCAGCCAACATTAAAATAGTGGGATCATGTAAGACAAGAAGGATCATGTCTCTCTCAAAGGGCACTGGAGTTGTGCCACAGATTTGAAATTTATTAGTTGTGGCAAGTCACTTAACTTTAAGCCTCAATTTCTTAACCTGAAAAATGATAACAACCCCCCACCTATCATGAGGTTTAAAAGAAAACCTATGAATCCATAAACTATAAATATTAAAACAGGGGTTCTTAACCAGGGGTCCATGAGCTTGAACTGAAAAAATCCAACTTGATTAGATGTCCAACATGATATTAAGTGCTGCCTTGTCAAATACTACACCACAGTTTAGTGTTCTTATTCAAGATAAACAAGTCTGCACATTGACATGTCTTTTAAAAAATAAAATTTAACTTTCCTATATTTTGATGTACTGGATTATTAGCGTGTTAAGAAAGAAGCACATGTGTAGTACTATATGTTTTTTTATTTTAGTAACTGTATTTCAATATATGTAACTGATTCCCTTCTTTGTAATTTTTTTATGCATTTAAAAACATTATTCTTGTAGGGACATGTTCGTGCAGGTGTGATATATTTACTATATATAGTATGATTTTTATTTTGATGTAGTGTGTTCTGAGTGCAGTGGATAACTGCCTGCAAAAAGGTTGGTAAGGAAGGCAGAGATGGTTTTATGATGCCATGGGAAAACTTGAATTTCTAAATGTTTGCCGACAATGACCATTTGAACAGATGTTGTACCATGTTAGATTATCAGGTATTGAAATTATGGGTAAGTTGTAAAATGTAATTTTGAATAATCCTAAAAATATAATTTAAAAGACAGGCCGATGTTGTGTCATAAAGCTATCTGCTGCTACATTCTGAGGAGGAGTCCATTATTTTTACCTGACTGGCAAAGGGGTCCGTGGAACAAAAAAGGTTAAGAATAAGAACCCCTGTACTAAAAGATATTGTAAAAATGTAAGGGGGGCAGATGCGGCACAAGTGGTTGAGCGCCTGCTTCCCACATGGGAGGGTTCGGTTCCCGGTGCCTCCTAAAAACAAATAACAAGCAAACAAGTGAAAAAACCGACTCAGGGAGCTGATGTGGCTTAGTGGTTGAGCGTTGGCTTCCCAAATAAAAGGTCCCGGGTTCAATCCCTGGCCCTGGTACCTCAAAAAAAAAAAAAAAAAAAAAAA
>JAQZBX010008096.1:0-38400 GCA_029593785.1 Cabassous unicinctus | reverse complement strand
ACTCTGACACCCAAGCTAAAAACTAGTGGCTTCTTATTATAGATTCTTGAGATTTAATTAATGCACACCACAACTTTAAGCGCCATTGACAGTTTCTGTAAATACCTCTAAAAACCTTTTCAATAAGATGTAAAAATAAAAGGCCTTACTCCCTTCAAGAATCTTAAATAAACAAAACAAGGTAGTAGAGCACATTACCTTATCAAATAGAGGTTGATAGAGAACAGCGTACTTTCTTTCAAGATCATGAACTTCCTCATAGAATTTGGCTTCTATCTGTGCACATTTAACTTGAAGGTTTTTGAGGGCATTCACTCGTCTTTTAACTACCCTTGGCAAGCTGAGAGGTTAGAAAGTACCAGTTACAGAGCATCACAGTAAAATACAAGTTACACTTCTTTTATCATATTAAAATTGAAGCATAAGTTAGTGAATCATAGGTCTTCGTATTTGAAGTAATAAATACTCATTCACAAAACAATGTAAATTCAAGACATAAAATATATGAACCCCTTGACTAAAAAAACATTTCAAAAGTAGAAATTTAAGCAGGCAAACTGATATGAAAATGTAAATCATATCAACAACCCTAAATCCTTAATTGCAATCAAGTTCAGTGTTGGACTTTTCAGTGCTGGCATCTCAACTGCAAAATGCAATCTCTCTTATGAATTTAAAAAGTCACAGACTAACCTTTCTAACTCTAAGAAAAACAATGATTATATGAAATCTTTTTAAAACATATGCAGCTATAATATATACAATTATTGTAAGAGTAAGGAGGTGATCATGAGTACTGGGAAAAAGGACAGTATCTATCCTACAACACCATTATTTTCTATTTTAGTCTTTATATTTAATTTGGAATTTAAAATGGTATTAAATAAGAATGTAACGTTATCAAAAGGGAATATGGGTTTTTAAAAAAGTCTTTATCGAGATAGAATTCATACACCATACAATTCACCTATGGGACATGGACTTTTAAAGGGTTTTATGTGTCTGGGTTATGAATCGCTTGAAGAATGATTAAACTTAAGAATCCCTCTTCCACCCAGGAAAATGTTCACACTCAAAATTCACCTAAACTTCAGAGAATCTGTGAAAGAGATCCAAATTACAGGTTACAACTTCCTGCCATAGACTGATTTATTTCTTACAATTAAAAGTGAAAAGATGAATGCTCTGTCGAGGTGGTAAACTAGCATGGGCTGGTACCTACCACCATCCCCATCAACCCTAAAGAAACTTTAGAGCCAAGAAGGAAATGAATAATCCCAGCACACAAACACAGATACCCACACCCACACCACATAAGCAACTTCTGTGTAAGACTGAAGGCTGTCTGTAACTGGTACAGGGTGAACTGTAACCCGGGATAGGGATGGACAGTATGGAGAACAGTGAGAGGGCAAGTTGGAAGAAAGCTTTGTAAATCCTGTTCTTGCCTTGTAACAATCACTGCCTGGTTCCCCTCACCCTTGGCAAGAGCTCAAGGCCAGTATTCCCAGGATAACATGAAGACAGGACTGGCTCAGAGCCCTCAAAACACTCAACTCTTTTGCATTCTTCAATATGGGAACAGAGTATTATAACCAAGGAATAATGCCTCCTCCCAAAGCTGACCAGAAAAATTTTCTGGTGGCATTTACAGCAAATAAGTGAGTCAGAGGTGAATGGAGCTCTCCATCTAAGGTTCATCAGTCCCCTCTTTAGACTCCAAGGGACTGTCACAGACTAGAATCTGACATTCATTCTTCTTCCAGTACTCATTACCAGAATGACTGAGATCCCCCATAGTGCATGAGTACAAAGGTCAAAAGATACACCACCTAAAGCAACATTATTAGACAAAAAATTCAAAACAGACATGTAAATATATTTAGAGATGAGAAGATATTAACACTATGAAACAAGACCAAGAAATTAAAATCAAAGCGAGAATATTAAGTATGAAAAACAGTAAGTACAAATATAACAAACACCATAAAGGGGACTGGATTTAGCAGAGGTTTAAAAACTCTCAGAAGGCTGCAGGAAAGACAGAAAATATAAAAGAATAGCTAAAAGATATGGATGACAAAAGTAGCAAGAGCAGAAGACGAGAAGAAAGGATAGGAGGGGTGGGAAATACCGGGAGAAATGAGAATAAATTTTTCAGAGTTAAAAAAGAAAAAAAAAAAAAAAAAAAAAAAAAAAAAAAAAAAAAAAAAACGTATTAAGAGAAAGAGCAGAAAACCTTCATAGGAAAAAGAATCAAACTGATACCAGGCACCAAAAGAAACACATACAAGAGGAAAATAAGTGAAATTTTTAAGAACTTCTGATTTTTTTTAAAGGAGGTACTGGGGATTGAATCCGAGACCTCATACATAGGAAGCAGGCGCTCAACCACTGAGCTACATCTGCTCCCTAATATTTTTAAGATACTTAAAACGTTGACCTTACAATTTTATAAGCAAATTATTCAGATACAAAAGCCTAATAAATATTATATCAGACTTCATGAGATATGCCACAAATACTCATTAAACTCATTAAAAAACAAATCCAGGGGATGCCATAAGGTATGGGTGGTCAAATATCTTAGAAAATGTTAGTGTTGTCTCTAAGAGGGATTAAGAAGAAGAAGAAAAAAAAACAGGACCAGAGAAAGTATACTTATAAACAATATATACAGATATAGATAATTAAGTTTAAGAACTCAAGTAGTGGTAAATAAAAGCTTAGTTAGGTGTTAGGTTTTGAGCCACTACCATAATAACAAAAATAGAATGCATTACTTTTAAAACCAGCAGAAGACAATTTGATCTATCCAAGAGAATGCAAAACAGGAGAAAAAAATACAATAAATAATAAATAAATAGGGAAAGCATAAAAAGAGTATCACTTTCAAGAAATGAAAAGGTTAAAATTTACTAGTAAAGGAGCAAACATTCATACATGCCGAGGACAGAAAAATGTCAGTTAAATAAGAACCCAAAAAGCCAGTTCTAAAAGAGCACTAAGTGGGTTTTTTTAAACACCTTGGCAAAACTAAAATGCAAAATACAGAATATGAAAAGAAAATAATTGGACAGATTTTTTAAATGCATACATTTTTAGAAGAATATTAAGATGCCAAAATTGGCAGAAGAGAGAGCATGAATAAGACTATTTGTATTAATGTATAGGACAATGGAAATGTCAGTCCAACCTTCCCAGGACCTCAAGTTCCCAACTCCACAGGCTCAAGTGAATTTCTTCTACCAACCATTAAAGAAACAGTTAATTCCTAACATACAAGTTGTTCTCCCCCTGCAAAAAAAGGGGTAAAAAGTAAAACCAGGCCCTGTTCATTTCATGAGTGTTAATACCATAATTTAAAAACCATTTAAGTATCGTTAACACCCCCAAGAGTTTATGTGCAAATACGCAAGTATCATACATGTACAAACACACACAGGAGCTCATTTCATCAATGAATGAGGATCAACTATCTAACTCAGCACTGTAACAATAATACATCATGATTAAGTCTATTCCCAGAATGCAAGTATATTACAATATCAGAAAGTACCAAAAATTATCTATTTAATAGATTTAAGGAGGATATTCAAAAGACCATCTAAACTGATACAGAAAACAAGGTCTGATTAAAAATAAATCATAAATAAGCCCTAAATTTAATATGAGATATCACATACCCATTTCCTGTAAGATTGGAAATTAATTTTTAATGCTAATGTTCATAGTACTGAAAATCCTCACCAATGCTAAAAAGAAAGAAAAAAATAAAAATAAGAACTAAAACTGACATCATTTGCAGATAAGATCTTTTGCTGGGTGGATGGGGGCGGAACAGAACAAATTACTACACTAAGACTTTAGCAAGGTTACTAAATACAAGATCAACTAAGAGAAAAATTCTCGACACCTGGAACAACTAACCAGAAAACACAATAAAAAATAAAATATCATTCAAAACAGCAACACAACTATAAGGAATTAATCAACAATAGATGCAATGAAGAAAACTTTACAACTTAAGACAGAGAATATGATCCAAATAAATGCAGAGATATGAGTGAGAATTTAATATTTAAAGATATCATTTCTCTATCATGTTAATATATAAATTCAATGTCATTCCTATCAAAATTTCTATTAGAAATTTTGAGAACCCTGATAAACTGTCACAAGCATATTGGAATAAAGGTCTACATATGGTATAAGGTTACAACAACCTTAAAAGTGTGGGATGCGGGTGGGGCACTGTGGAAAGAAGAGACTTGTCCTGCTAAATATTAAGACATGTTATAAAATCAGAGTTATTAAGTATGACACTGACAAAAGAATAGAAAAGATCAACGAAACAGAAGAGTGCTGCTCAAAAACAAACACAGTTGTTTATAAAAACTTGATATACAATAAATGTGGTAACACAAATAAATAAGGGAAGAATGGTTCCAGGGAACAATGTTATGAAAACTAGCTCACTGAAAAAAGAACTGGATGCTTACCTATACCAAATACAAAGATGGATTCTAGAGGGATTAAAAACCTAAATGTGAAAGGTAAACTAGTCAATATAAAATATAGAAGAACAAGGAAGGATTTCTTAAACTTCAAAAGCATAAGCCAAAGCGAAAAACTTAAATTACATACTAATTAAGGGTTGCTGCCTAATGGAGGATACCACGGAAAAAAGTTCATAGATGTGTCAGATTATTCAAAATGTCTAAATCGTTAAAGGGATTAACATCTAGAATACATAATACGAACCGCACAACAGTAAAAGACAGTAACTCCAGTAGAAAAACGGGCAACTTAAAGGGCAGACAAGCATTATGAAGAGAAGCTCAAGTCATTAGAAATCAGAAAATACATGATTTGTATTGGATTGATGATAAACTATAAAGCCAGATGATGCCAACTGTTGGCAGCAAAAGGATAAACAACCTTCATGCACTGGGTACAGCCATTCCGGAGATCAAGATGGAAGTACGTATAGCTTCCATAGTCTCTATTAACTAGTCATTTCATTGCTTAGTACATGTCCCAAAGAAATTCTTACACAATTCCATAACAGGACATGCACAAGGATTTTGTGCAAAGGAACTTGTGGTAATGGAGGTGTGAGACAATCTAGGTGTCTCTCTATCATAGGGAGAGTAGATAAAACATGGTGAACATAAACCATAGAGAACTATGCAGCAGTTAGAAGCTACAGACTAGAGATGCATAAAGACAGCAAGAGGGATGGATGTTAAAATCATTCAGTTGAGTAAAGAAAATTATAAGCAGAACAAGGTCTCTAGGCTATTACTGTTATCACTGATGAGAAACAAAAGAAATCTTTATTTCTTTTAGTTCTGTGCATTTCTTCTATCAAACCTCTAAACAAATCTTTAAGATGAGTATACTTCCCGTGGCCTAGAACCAAAATAAACTTTAGAAGACGAACTCTAAATTGGTAGTGCTTAGCAAATTTTTAAACTCTCAATCATTCTATACTAGATAGTAACAGACAATGAAACTTTCCACTATTATATACCTAACTAAGCCCTAGATGGTCTTAAAAAAGACTGACCTGCAATGGTGAAGGATAAATTAGAACTATGGAAAAGGAGAACTTGTACCTTTCAATGTATCCTGTTGGTGTTTCTACCAGACCATCAAGTCTTT
Organism: Cabassous unicinctus; assembly: GCA_029593785.1. Classification (NCBI taxonomy): domain Eukaryota; kingdom Metazoa; phylum Chordata; class Mammalia; order Cingulata; family Chlamyphoridae; genus Cabassous; species Cabassous unicinctus. The sequence continues at coordinate 32,733 of JAQZBX010008096.1, read as the reverse complement.
CTTGAAGGGCTGCAAGAATCTGAGGATTTTGCATCATTTGAACAGTCAGCTGACGTGCTTTAAAAAAAGGGGGAGGGGGCATCGAAAGAAGGATTTTATGAAAATGTAATATGCTATTTTAATAGGACAATCCAATCATGAAGTTTCCCTGATTTGCCCATAAATTGCTCATGAGTAGAAATGGGCAGCAAGCTAAAGAAAATATACTCTATGTACATAAATTCAATGTTACGAAAAGTTCAGATTCCTAATATCTCTAATGCACACCATTTCTCACGGCCACTGTCACAACTACTATGAACAATACCCTTTCTCTTTCTAGTATTTTGTTTCACCCACCTTGCATTTTGGGTCAAAGCTTCACCCAGATGCCTATCTATGACTTTTAAGGATCCTTTAAAGGCAAGCAACACATCAAAAACCTGCAAATACAGTGAGTTTTAAGCCTGTGAGAAAGACAGAGAGGTGGAGTGGGCCTAAGTGATTTGTTTGATGCATGCATACTGTACTTCTGTGAATATGAATAGAAAAAGTTAATAGTTGAGACAGTCAAAGGTTGTAACTGAAGCCAAACAAAATTTGATGATTAATGGCTTCTAAAAATTACACCCAATCCAAATATAAGCTAGATAAATATGTGCAAAACAAATTGTGTTGTGTCTCCTCTTCTTCAACAATACAGACAGCATCCAAAATTGCCATAAATTTCCCTTTCTGGAGGTCAATTAACTTCTAATATTAATTATTGGATGATACATGACTATGATAAGCAACATGAATTTAGAAATATCAGTAATGGCCAGCGAGGATACAGTTCTCAATCTTTTATTGCAAGATGAAAGCTGAAGCCAGAAGTTTCAAAGTCCTTTCATACAATTAACCTCCATCTGGCTTAAAATAAAGTTGAATTATCTGGTAACTATTGAACTTTGAATGATTCTGCCTACATTTAATAGATGTCTCACTTTTTTGCTTGAGAAGATTAGAAAACATATATGCACATGTTTTCTATATATTACATATTTAACATATTTTCAAATTAAATATAAACCAGTCTTTTTGTTTGTTTAGACACATCACCAAAACACCCCACCACCAACTGTAACATTTCAAGATTCAGACAAAACTCACAGGCAGCTGGTTTGACACAGGTATGCCATGTCACGCTAGCAGGAGAGGGTACATGCAGTGATTTTTCACAGGTCATTATAACCATATCTTTCCTTACTGCCTTCTCCATCTCACATACATATCACACATAAACATACAAACTGTCACTGAACTGGAGGTTGGGACCAGTGAGTAAATTGGAAAAGGATCCAAGAGAATGGTGCTCATTACTACCCTCTAAAGCACATGTGCCAGCAATCATTGGCTCCTGAAGTAATTTAAAATAATACCTTTGATTTTTGATTCTTCACCAGTTTCTTCTTCTTCTACTTCTTCAACATCATCCAAATCTTGATCAAGTTCAGACTGTTCTTTGCTATAATATCATAGTATCACACACCAAGGTTCAAATGTACCAATTATAAAATATATACGGAAAAACAAATTCATTATCTAGATTAGTATGCCTCTTTCAAAGATACAAAATAGAAAATTTAAAAGGTAGTTCAATTTTCCTTTTTTAACTTTGTATGTAAACAAGCACAAATTCAAAGTATTTATACTTTGTTTTGGACAATAAGATAAAAACGGTATTATAGAACTTTGTGGAAGCTTCCTTAAAGAGTGGTAGAATCTGGGAAGCATTTCTGAGCTTCCTCCTTCCCTTTATCCCCTTCTACCTGGAATATGGAGGTAATAGCTAGTGCTCCAACAGTCACCTTGGATCATGAGGCATCCTAGAGCAGGGAACTCACCAATTAAGGATGAAGGAGAGTTTGATACAACAAGGAGCCTGGATCCCTGATGGCTGTGGAGCAACCATACCAACCTGTGCTCAATATACTTGAATTTTCCCCCTTTTTCTTTACTGCATAGCGGGGAAAGAGGAAGAGTAGTAAAAGTTAAGGAGAAGGTCTCAGAACAAAGGTTTAGAACAAAGCCAGAAGGATGGTACCACTGAGAGAGAAGGTACAAAGTAATAAAATGGCACCCTTTTCATCTTAAATAATCACACACAAAAAACTAGTTTTTGAACATGAGATTATAACTAGTGAAAAAAAAGAGGAGGGAGGGGAATAAGTATATCTAAATCAATATACAAGGCCATCATCCAATTTCTTTTGTGATTTTACATTTTAAAGTTTGGATTACAGACTTAGTTGCTTTCATACATATATAAACATTTGAAAAAAACGTTTCATTTAGGGACAAATTCCAACTGGCTAGTATATAAAAGGTCAGTTGTATTCTGTCAGCAAAATTTAATTCAGCAAAATTTAAAAGTCCCTAAAAACTAAGGAAAAAACAATTCAGCCTTTCCAACAGAAATGATACAGACTTCTGGAATATCTTTGATTTGGAGTAAGTGTATACATACTTAAGAGACTGTACAGTCCCCAAAATGCCTAAAATATTTATTTCCAGGCCCTTAACAGAAAGTTAGCAGACTCCTATTTTAAGGAACAAGAGAACACAGTCCTTACCCTTAACAGACTCACCATACAAAACTATAATACTGGTTGGGGAGGGAGGGTGGTTGGAAATCAAGCTGCCACAACCACTTTATCCTTTTTTTAAAAGTCCCAGGTTAAGATGGCAGATTGTACTTAACCATCTGATCTTAATCATCCCCAAATCCTCCCTAAAAATTATGATAATGGGTCTTTTTAAACACAGAACAAAAGAAATTTGGAAGCTGGAAAACAGACAAGCAGCAACCAACTTCACTGAGAGAACTAATTCAAAACTAGCAGTGGGGAAAGCAGAGAACCAACCCAATTTATAAACACAAGTTTCTCTGAAAGGATAAGAACTGGCAGTACACTTCCAGAACTAGGGCAGGCTAAAATAAGAGAGGCCTAAAACTGATAAGCAGTTAAATCCTTAGATTCTCTCTCTCCCTCACCCTGGCAGAAATTTGACAGTTTCTCTGCTGGAGAAGGTAAAATTGAGGACTGAAGACTTGGGGACCACGACACAGGTTAAGAATATCATCTAACATAGAGGAATGGCTGTATATATACCTGAATGCTGCATACAGAGACCTTTACCTAGCCTTGTTCTCCCATTCTGATTCTCAGGACTCTCTGGAAGTGGGATCCTACCCCAGACAAAGACTCTTCACTGGAGACTGACCAGCCCAGAAAGAAATATCATTTTGACATTGGGGGTTCTCACAATAATTGCCCACCCTGATAACTCTACACTAAAGCCCCAAATTGACAAGCCCTCTTCCCAAACACTCAAATTTCCCATTCAACTTAAAAAAAAAAAAAATCCCTCAACTGCCCCCAACAGGCCAATCATAGTGAGCAGACAACCAAGTATTATCTCATATTTGAGCAAAGCTTCTTATATTGAGACCAAAACAAACAGTAAGAGCAAACAGACCGTACAGGGGCAAGAAACATCACAAAAGATAATGAAACAAGAACAGGACACTATAAACATGGGACATTCTGAAAGCAAATGATCTCTTAGAAGCTAAAATATGATAGAAATTTAAAATCTCAATACAAGAGTTGAAAAGATAAGTTTCTTCAACTTTGCCCCGATAAAAAAGGGCAGAAAAGATGAAGATGTTAAATCGGCCAAAAGATAATTAAAAGACTAGCCCAACATACATTTGAAAACAGGAGCTCCAGAAAGAGAAAATAGAAACAAAGCAATCAACAAAATAAGTAAAGAATACTTCCCAGAAACTGAAAGCTGTGAGTTGCCAGACTGAAAGGATCCATCACTGAATGACTTACAGATGGGTTAAAACAGAAGCGAAGCAGAAATTTCAGAATTCTGAAGTCAGAGAAGCTTCCAGAAATATATATTTTATAGTGTCATGTACAAATGATGAAGAATTATAACAACTTTGGACTTCACAGCAACACTGGAAGCAAGGTGACAATGGAGCAATGCCTTCAAATTTCTGAAAGAAAATGACTTCCAAACTAGAACTCTAAACTCAGACTATCAAGCATGGGATAGAATAGACATTTCCAGTCATGCCACATCTCAAAAAAAATTTATTTCAGTTGTACCTTTCCAAGAAGGTACTGTAAGAACCAAAATAGAGAACAACATAAGATACAGCAAACAGCAAATTCTAAACACGAGAAGACAGTAAAAATAGATCCCACAATGACATCTGTGTAGGTAAGCCATCTGGATTGCAGCAGTGTGACTCAGGAGACAATTACTTGGAGAGTTGTTATCACCAAAATGCCTGCTGCCACTCTTTTTATGCCTCATGCCGTCCCACCTCCCCATGCCCTGCTGTCTACAACAGTTATGGATAATTCTATCACCCCTCTCACCCCCCAAATGTTCTGCTTTCATCTATTCCTGAGTTTGTTACTTTAATCACCAGCAACAAACTTATTGCAACTCATTCCATTTGCTGGCTAAATTTTTACAAGATATCTATCCACACTAGAACCTGCCAGATGCCAACATAGGAAACCTACGATTCCTAGGTTGCAAGACCTTCTAAATCCTCAGGAAAGTTGAAGCCAAACTCAGATAATCTCTTTTGCCTTTTGTTTTCCTCCCTTGGAGCCTTCAACTAATAGTGGTAATATTGCCTTTTTCCTTATAGCTACATTTGTGATTTCTATTAAGGTTTTCAAAATTAAACACTGATTAAAAATTCAGCAAAGAAATGAGACAAAAGCCATGGTAGTGGTTACACACCTGGAGATAAAAGGAAGATGCAATTGAAAAGAGACACACAAGGCTTCTAATAGTAGTATTCTGTTTTTAACTTTCATATAAGTGTTATATCTTTTTTTAAACTATACATTTTATACACTATCTTGAATTTATATATTACATGTATATATTTTAAGTAGTAACATCTTTGGGAAATACATATATGATAAAAATGAATTCTTTCAAATATTTATGATTCATTTTCAGGCTTGGCATTTTCCCAAGAATACTGACAAATGATTTTCTACATTTATTACAGTGATTATATATATTATCTTTTATCTTGGTTAGACTGTACCCAACTTTTATTGTAGGTACTAACCATTAGTCATTACCATACATTTTCATAATACATAATTAGTATTCCTGTTAACTACATCACAGTACAAAGTGATGCTAGATTTCTGGCGAGGAAAAAAAAAAAAAAAAAAACCAACTATCTGCCACTTACTTGTCAATGTCTGCCATGTTGTAAGAACTCCAAATATCTATGGAGAGAAATGTCAATGTTAAAAAAAATGATACTATTTAGTTAAAGCCAATAAAAGCATTTGAAGCCAAAACCCTTTTAAACTTATGTTGAAAACTATCCCAAGAAATGTACTTTCTTTAAAAAGCATCAGTGTCCAGAAAAAAAATTCATGAACACACGAAGATTATTTTACTAGTCACCAAAAATAATTTTTCACACAGGCCTAAAATGAGCCAGTTACTATTAGGCTTTTAGAATCTATCACATAAGAAGTGTTACTATAACATTGTTGGTAAAGAATCTGATCTATGCTACAATCACAGCATAGATCAGTCAACCATGAGTGGTCAGTTTCTGCTTCAATATTTAGCCTACTTATGTCACAGGGCAAACCTTCATTTTGACACAATTTTTATCAAACTCACGTTAATAAGCCAAAATCTGCCATATACTGGCCTATTATCCCCCCAGAGATACTTTTTTAAAGTCTAAGAATCTCTTATCAAATACCAGTTCTTTAAACCATTTCATGACAGCTATCATAAAACTCTGGGTCCCAACCTATTTCTGATAAACCTTTCCCATCTCTTCAAATGTACCTTCATGTCATATCACTCCTCAGCTTCCCCTGGATATGCTGCTCTTTACCAACAATGCTCTTGGTTACCGGACCAGAATAAATTTACTGTGAGGCTTGATCACAGCATTTCCTAAGTTCTTTTTCATTAAAAGATTAGTGTTAGAGAACACTTCATTTAGAAAAATAAAATTTAAGGTAAAACGTTATTATTTTAGGCTGAAAAATGGCTGAATGACATGGGTAATACACAGATTACTTGAAAATCTAAACCAAGTTAGAAATCCACATGAAAATCAAATCTTTATACTGTAAAATGCTGAAGCCTGGACAAATTGAAGTAGGATTCCAGTTTCTATCTAATTATAGCAAGGGTGTTCTTTTAATGTACAGAAAACTAGTGCACATGCACTCTTAAATAAGGTTGATAAGAGCAATTTGGCCATAGGTATAACCTTAAATATGCCCATGTCTGGCCTTAGTTATTCACTTATGAGGACCTATCCTGAAAATAAAAATAAAAAAATAAAAAAAACTGTAAAGAACCCAAAGAGGCCTTTGCTTGCCATGGTGGCCTAGAATATTTTTCCAAACTCTGCACATCTTTTGGCTCTCAGCTTAAAATTTTACTTCTGCAAAAATGCCTTCTCCAACCTTCCCATTCTGGCTGTGTATGATTCCTTGGTTGTACACACTCCTCTAATACTCCATTTCTTCCCATCACAGATGCCTCAAGTTTGTAATTATAAATTGATTGGTGTGACTCTGATTAAGGTCTGTCTCCCCTAACTGACCAGATTCCAAGATTCATGACAGGGATATATGCTTTTGCCTTGTATCCTCCTGGGTAGCAACATAAAGCTTATAAATAGCTTATGGAACATGTATGTAGTGTACTCCTTTGCAGATCTCTTCAATTGACATGGAAAGAGCCCCAAAGCAGGATATAGGCTATATGGCAAAATCCTATTTGGTTTTAAAATTTTTCCTCATATATACATATAGTTTCTTACAAAAAGTATATGTATATATAAAATAATACTTTTTTTTTTTTTCATAAAAGAAAATATAGTCTAGAAACCTAACCGTGGTTACCTATAAGAAAGATGAGAAAAAGAGAACTTACTTTTCATTCAGCATTATTTTTCCACTTACGTATTTTTTAAATTAGAAACTAGTAATCCTAAAATTTGCTGGGTTCAATAAAAGTATCTAGTAAACCCAGCAACTGTCAAAAATATTAAAGAAAAAAAATCCCAAAACTTACAAATTCAAATTTTTAGAATATTTTAAGATATTCACAGAATGGCTACACTGCTATGACCCTCAGTGTCCATTTTTTTGGGATCACATCAAGTTTAAATTCTTAACAATGAGATTCTTTTTAAAGAGAAATCTCAGACATAGCAAGATGGCATTACTTTAAGACTTTGTTTAAAGTAAGCCTAGTTTTGTAGTCTAATAAATTTGGTTGACACCAGCTTTGCTGCAGACTGGCTCAGGCAAACAACTTCTCAGCTTTATGTTCATCATCTACAAAAAGTAATTGCCCCTTCACTGGATTGCTCTCAAGATTAAAGGAGCAAATCCATGAAAAAGACTTACCAGGGTTTGATACCTAAGTAAGTATTCAATATTAACTGTTTTATCCATTCTGTCTATTTTTTATTATCATCCTTGGCATAGGCCCAATAGTTCTACAAATTAACTGGAACAGTGGTTAAAGAGATTCCATTAGTATTTTTGGTTTTAAAATTTTATTGTGATAAAATATACTAACACAAAATTCGTTATTTTGAAATTATTATTACGTGTACAATTCAATGGCATTAAGTACCCTTGCAATTTTGTGCCATTACCACTATATTTCTACATTTCCATAATCCCAAACAGATATTCTGTACACATCAAACTAAATTCCCATTCCGCCCTTTCCTCAGCCCCTTGTAACTTCTAATCTATTTTTCTATCTCTATGAATTTGCCCATTCTAAATATTTCATCTAAGTGGAATTATACAATATTTGTCCTTTTGTGTCTGGCTTACTTCACTCAACATTATGTCCTCAAGTTCATCCATGTTGTAGCATGTATCAGAACTTCATTTCTTTCTTAAAAGAAGTACTGGAGAATGAACTCAGCTCATACATGGGAAGCAGGCCACAATCACTGACCTACATCAGCTCCCCAATGAGAGTTGCTGTTTTTTTCTGTTTGTTTTGTTTTAGGAGGTACCAGGGATCAAACACCAGACAGACCTCATACATGGGAAGCAGGCGCTCATAAACTTGAGCCACATCCACTCCCCCAGAACTTCATTTTTCTGAATAAACTTCTTTGTATGCATGTATCATATGAATATCAATTCATCTGCTGATGACACTTCACTTGGGTTGTGCCCATCTTTGGGCAATTGTGAATTATGCTGCTGTGAACATCGTTATACAAATATCCGTTCAGGTCCTTGCTTTCCATTCTTTGGGAGACATACATAGAAGTGGGATTGCCAGCTCATAGGGCAATTCTATATTTAACTTTCTTAGGAACTGCCTAACTGTTTGCACCATTTTACATTTCCAATAACAATGCATAAAACATTCCAATTTTCCACACCTGTGTCAACACTTCTTTTCCTTTTTTTTTTTTTTTTGATAATAGCCATCCAAGTGGGGAAGTGGTATATTATAGTGGATGAAGTGGTATATTATGGTGAGCATCTTTTCATGTGCTTACTGGCCATTTGTTTACTTCTTTGAAAGATTCCTTTAGTTTTGACAAATATACTGTGGTAATTAATACTAAGATGTTAACACTGGGGGGGAACTCGCTTAGAGTATTCAGAAACATTCTGATCTCTGCTACTTTTCTGTAAATTTAAAATTATAATTTAAAAGTTTACTTAAAAAAAAAAAAAAAAAAGATTCCTTGGATCCCATGTTCAGATTCTGAACCAATAGGTCTGAAGCGGTGGGACCCAAAAATCTGCATTCTAAGAAAAAAACAACAGCTTCTGAGGCAGGTGGTTCTCAGATAATCAGACCACACTAAGAAGCACAGGCTTAGAGTAACACCTGAATTAATTTTTATTGCACAGCTGACAATAATAAAATCAATGACATTTTATTTGTCAGACATGAAACTGCAGTCCAAGATCTCTATGAAGAACTTGTTTCTGGCAATGATAAGCTACATTAATATCAACTCTACCACTGAAAAAAAATTGAAAGTATAGAATAAAATATTTGTTAAAATCTTAAAAGCATCAACATGTTTAACAAGATTGAAAGAATTACTAACCCAACACTGAAGACAAAGCAGGAAGCAGAAAGTAAACAGGGGAAGGACGCATTTGCCCTAAAAGCAAATGCCAATCTGTGCAAATGTGAACCTTAGTTATAACCAGCTTGTGGTAAAATCAAAAGACCTGGGCCTGTCCATGGTGGGGAATATTAATGGTAATCCTCCCAAATTAAGCAGCGACCCTCCCAAATGCTATGTCCTCAGAGATTAAAAAACCAGTCATCCTTGATAAAGAGCCCAAATTCACCTTATCTGTGTTTCCAAAAACCCCAAGCTATTGGCTTAAAGTGGTCTCTGCCAGCACCTGCATATGAACTGTAAGGAAAGGAACCTACATCCTAGACCTCGAGTAATTTTCAAGGACAATAGGAGCAATAGAAAAGAATACAACAGAAATCAGTCCTACAAAGACCTAAATAGATCGTCAGACTAAACAAAACTTAACACAGACCAAAAGCCAACTATATCTGCAACGAACAATCATTCTTTAAAGGCAATATAGTAAATTTGGACAATAAATAGGATCAAGAAATAAAAATAAAATTAAACTAAATGGGCAGGTTTAACAGATTAGACACAGTTGAAGAGAGAATTAATGAGCTGGAAGAAAGCTCAGAAGAAATCTTTTAGAATATAGCAAAGACTAAAGGATGGAAAATAATGAAATTAAAAAACATTTTAGGATACAATAAATTCTAACATTTAATACAAATTCTAGGTGGAGAGGAGAGAATGGAGCAGAATATCTGAAGAAATTAATCACTGAAAATTTTCCAGAACTGATGAGACACTAGTCTAGATTGAGAAGGCCTACAAATCCCAGTCAGAATAAAGCGAAACTCACTTAGATCAGTGTAAAGGCAGAACACAAAAGGAAGGTCACTTTAAAAGCACTCAGAGAAACAATTTGGTTTGTTCAAAGGTACAACAGAATGACAACTGCCTTCTCTTCAGTAACAATACAACCCCCCCCACACAAATCCTCAACATGCTAAAAAGAACTGATATAGAATCTATACCAAACCAAAACACCCTATAAAAATAAAGTGAAAGATAACTTTCAGGTAAAAATATCTGTAGCAGACCATAACTAAAAATTCCTAAAGTATGTTAATTCAGACAGAAGGCTAGTGTTCCCAGATGGAAGGTCTAAGATGACAGAAGAAAAATGGTAGGGGCAGAGGATATCTGCATATATCTATATAAAATGTTAAAAAGAAATAGTATCACCACTCTATAGTTTTAAAAATTAAAATATAAACAACCACAATATTAAGTAAATAGCCGGAGGGGAGGAGGAGAACTAAATGAATTAAGTATTCTAATGCCTGTATGTATGCACATTTTAATTGCTAGGAGGAACTCCAAAGGATTAGAAATGGAACATACAACTACCAAATTAGAAAAGCAATTGTAACAAATTCATAAGAAAAAGAACAGGTTAGATAAATAGTACAAAATAATCAGATTTAAATCCAAACATCATAGTAATTACACAAAATGTAAACGAATTAAAGGTTCCCACTAAAAAATGTCAGAAATCCAATTATATCTTATTCATGAGATACATCTGTAACATAAGACTATTGAGCATTTCAAAGCAAACTATAATCCTAAATCAAAAGAAAGTTGGTATCGTACTAATGTCAGAGAGGGGGAAAAAAGCAGTTAAGAGATAAAAGGGTCATTTTATAATTAAAGGTTCAATATACTAAATATATATAAAGTATAGAAGACACCATGGAGAAAGAAAAGCCACTGGTTCATAATAACATGACCTGAAGGCAAATTTTGACCTCAGAACTTAAATATGGGAAAGATGACAAGTGACTGAATCACACAAGTCAATCATTTTAAGATGTCAAAATAGCTCAGACATACTATCCAGTAACTACTCACCACCATTCTATTAAACTTCATTCTGAATAAATTCCCCTTATGTTCAATGAAAAGAAAATCATATTTATGGAGTCTGCCATGTAAGGCTTTCCTCTTATTTGCAGATAAAACATTAAGCACTTGCTCAGCAACACACAACAGGTAAATGAAGAAAAGTAAGATTTAAAATCTGACTTCTAAAACCCACACCCGGTCTACTATTCCAAAAAGCAGACTGGCTTTCCCAATCAGGTTACTGCTACATAGATTATACAGCAAAAAAACTAATTATTTCTTTATAGAAAATGACTATTTCATGGTAAAATAGCCAATTAAAAACTGCAAATGTTTTAAAGCTAAGAAGTCAAGATGACCAGTAATGTCCCAAGGATATAGATTCCCCTTTATCACAGACTTCAGCTCATTCCAAATGCACTGCTTTAAATAAACCTATTTGAGACACTGCTGTACTTTTAATATTTTCAGTAGTCCAGTGACTCAGTATCTTATTGGTTCCAGCACAACCTCAAAAGTTCTAACAGTATATTCTTTAGGCTCACTTTTTCATTTCAGGGATTATCAAGTCAACCCGGAACCGACCTTGTATTAATCTCCAAGCAAAATGGACTCTTTTATTTCAAATTACCATGTCTTCTGCCCAAGGGATCTCAATACCTACAGTGTTATCTGATCCAAAAGCAGAGAAACATAGCTGGGTTGAAACTTCAGTCTCAAGTGCAATAAAAGAACTGGACACCCTACCTAATCTGCATAGTGTTTACTGTTATACTACATAGACAATCATCCTCAACAGATGCCCTAATGCTCTAACTCAAATATGAGCACTGATTCTGACTGGCATGTAGAGACTACATCTCTCCATAGGGTCAACAAATGTTGGCTTCAAATTCTCCCTGAAAGAGAAGTTCTCCTTTCACTGGCCCCCAAGTATGAGTTATAGCCCCCTTGACCATCCCTGGCATTTGGTGAAAACTCAAACCATTCTACATAATACATTAATAAGTAGAAACAATTTAGTCAACACTTGAAATATCAACATATATGTCACATTTATTGCTTAACTATGTAAAACCTTGGAAAAATTCTTTAACTTCTCTGTGCCTCAGTTTCCTCCTTGTTAAAATGCTAATATCACCTACCTCTTAGAAGCATTAAACAAGTTAATACTCACAGAATTTAAAACAGTGCCTGAATAATCACCCTGAAGTGTTGACTTTAATTTTACACCAGTTGTGCACTTCAATGCTCTCTTTACATTAGAAAATAATTCAAAGTAGTTTTTATGTTTAAAACTACAGCTCCTTTTTCCAGTAAAAATTTAAATGTATAATACTTCTGAACAGGTAAAAAGTGTATCAAAGTATGTAGCAGTGATAGGTAGAATTGGTAACCAGAGGTATAGAGGCCACTTTCTAAGGCAAACTCAGTAATGTGCTCCAGTGGTCTGCTGTCAATATACTAAAGCAACTTAAAACTTCCATTCCCCAATTCTGCCCAACAAGGAGATAATTTATAGCGGGTGCTTTCAAATAAAGAATGTTATAAATTCTACTTCTATTCCCCTTTCACTTTTTTTATTCATAGCACCCATCATTAACCTGACAATATACCTAGGTAACCAATTTGCCTGTTTTGCTCATGATGTAACCCCCAAAACTAGGCTACATGTCAAAACAGGTGCTCAATTATGTACTGAAAGAATCAACTAAGAGCAAGCATAATTATGGGTTTGGTTAGACTTTAGAATTCAAATAAATCATGACTGTTTCTATACTGATCAGGATTCATTCCCTTTGATCCTATCTTCCACTAATATTTCAAATTTACAACCAAGCAAAAACGAACAAAGTAAGCAAACTAGTATTTTTTCATTCAACATGTATTTACTGAATGCCTACTATATTATGCACCACATAACATTCCAGGCACTCTAGTCTTTAAAATCCCAGATGGTATTTTACAGACCACAATTTTCAAATAGGAATCAGAGTAGAAACAAGGAAACAAAATGAGAATATAGAAATTTTTAAAGAGCCAAGTTAGTAAGTATGTATGAATGACATCCTCCTCTTCAGCCGTGAAGTCAAACAGATTCTGCTTCTTTTACTCCCTTCTACAAAAGGATTCTTTATTTAGAATATATTTCTGGGAGTTTAGGATGGAACAAGTCACCAGGAGCCAATATGGACATATTGGGTAATAGAGTAAAACAGCACTGTGGCTTATTTCTGCTAGTTTATTCTCATTAAGGGACAAGAATGCACCTCATTCAGTATTAGTTTAATAATTCTGTCAATTAACAGCCTCAGTATCATAGTTATTTTGCAACAGACAAAATTTACAAAGATTTCCAAAAAGGTATGGGGAAAAAAATCTTAAATGCTACTTATCAAATTAACATAAACCATATTGGCCTGAAAAGATTTATAATGATAGAAGATATCCAAATCTACCTCACTGTTTATTTCCATCTGTTCCTCCAAAGGATGAGCTTTCTTAGAGCTAGATTATAGTTTAGATTTGGGCCATTTATTTGAACTCGGACAACAAGTTTGGGACTACATTAATAGTCCCTGAAGATCAATGCAATCCTCACTTACCTGTCAGTTTTAAGTTATCCTGTATATAAGGTTTTTCTCTTATCCAATCAAAGGCCAGTGTATTACTTCATTAGTATAATAAATAAGTAGAGTATTAATTTAAGCTGACAAAAAATTAAGACTTAGGTACTAATTTGAAAAGATGTTTGGATGTCACCTATGTTTCAAAAATAGCAAATTCCCTTTTAAACAGGCAAGCAGTTTAAGTTTGTGAGACTAAATAAAGTCGTTTCAGAGCTAACCGATCAGGCAGTGATAGTCTAAAACAGGAGTTCTTGGAATACACTTTCCTGTCCTGGTTCATCTTTTTTTACTCTGAAAGCCTTGCCCTTCCAAATAGGACCCCAATCCCCAGCCTCCCTTTACTGCCTCTCCTGGAGATTTTTGAGGACAGCAGCAGACTACAAATTTAGCTCAATAAATTTACATTAACGCCTCATGCAACCGCATATTCCCATTCCCTCCCTACTCAGAAAGCAAAATGGCTAGTTAAGTATCTTATTCTGGGTACTTCAATACTAAAACTAATTTTTTAAAAATTAAGGGAAGCCATAGAAGAATTAAAAAACATTAAACGTCAAATCCTTTATTTCCATCTTAGAACCCTTTGAGGGTTTGATTAATCGGGATCACCCTTTCCTCCCCAAATAAACCTTGGTCAAGACATTCATTCAGGTTCTAAACTGTGCTCGAGGCTCACAAAACCACCTTTTTGTTTACACGCGTCAATTCCTTAATATCCTAGCAGTGGAGGCCCTGCTCAGCATCGCCTCTCAGCTAACAGTACACACTTTTCTCCGGTACCAATAGAATAAGACAAAAAAAAGTAGGGAAGAGTTTGAATCCCAGGGGCTGGATTATTTGCTCACTATTCATTTTCCTAGCCCACCACTTCTACAATTTTCAGTGAAGGACAACCCAGACGAGGGGCTCCAATCAGGCGCAGGCGACATCCACGCAGCCATCACCACGTGTCGAGGGAAGCCGCCGGGGTTTCCCCTCCCTGTGCAGCCACCGCCTCCAGTGGGCGGAGAACCTGGGAGCCTCGCAGCCTCCCCCGCCCCCTCCCCGCCTCGGGGCCTCCTCCCTCCACTGCCCCTCCCTCCCGCCGGAATTTGCAACCTCCGCCGTTCTTTCCATCCCCCCGCAACCTCCCCTCCGGGAATTATTTTTGCGGGAGAAGAGGGGGCGTTGCGGAGGTGGTAGGTTCCGTATTTGGGTCCGGCCCGCAACAAGGGAGCCTCCCGCTCCCTCGAGGCGCTGCCGCCGACTTCTCACGGCGTCCGGGCCCCCGCCGCGGCCTCGCTCCTGTCCGCGCGGATAAGCCGGTGGGGCGCTGGGGATCTCGGCACAGACTAGCGCGGCCCCCAGCCACCACAGGCCTCGCCGGTCGCCACAGGCCGCGCTTACCCCCGCGTCTCCTCAGCAGTCCCTGAAAGAAACGACTGCCGGTCCCGCAGCCGCCTCACAGGCTGAGGAGTCGAAACTCCGCGGACAGATCCGACCCCACCACAGGACAGCCAGGGAGGATCCGGCGCCCTCGGTACCCGCTATTAATCCCCGGCCCTTCTTCCCCTCCCCTCCCCATAGGCCGTTCGGCCAACTCCACGTTTCCCCCTATCCGTTACCGGTAGCTAGTACGGGGAGCCAGGCGGCCGGAGCTGCGCAGGCAGTGACTCAGGACGGCAGCGGGAGGAGCAGGAGGCGGCGCCGCGAGCAGATGGCGCTAAAAAAGACCCGAGAGCCCGCCGCTCGCGCTCATATACAATTAGCGTCAGCACGTAGACCCGCTCCGCCGCCCTCCTCCCGGCCTCTTCGTTTCCTAGCAACGCAGGCGGGAGGCGGGCCCAGGCCCGGTTGCCTAGCAACAGAACCGTCCCTCTTATCCCGCGCCCTCCACTCTCTCGCTGCTGGATCTTCCCGCCCTGCGGCCCCTTCCCCGCGCCCCAGCTACTCGAATTCCCGCTTGTGACTAGCGTCCACCCCCTGCTACGCATCGCGTAGTCTCTTTGCTCCCTGTTATGCTGAAAAGGAAATCTCAACCCCATGGTTCTAGGGAGGGGCCCTGATCCCCTCCTCGTCCCCCTGCAGCATTGTCTGAGCTGGGGAAGGCGGGTGGTGAGGGCCCAGCCGTCCTCTGCCCAGCTCACCGCACGCTCCGGTCGTGCGCGCCTTAGTTCCTATCCAGATCCCGGCCTTTATTCTTGCCATATTCTTGCAACTCCCAGTAACCATTTTCCCTCCTTGCGGTATTTTTTCCCTAAAACCATTTCCTTCCCCGTGACCACCTTCGGCGGCGCCTTCTGTGGGTTTTGCGTCTCCTAACTCAGCGGGTCTCCGGGCCTTCCTGGGGTGCTCCTCATCCCTACTCCCTCCATATTTCTACCTGATTTAGTTCTTTTGATGGATTAAGGTGGCATATTCTCTGGATGTTTTTAAATGAAAACACTCAGCATATCTGCTATTTTCATCTTTCTGTGAAAGAGCAAACAATGTAAATCCTTAATCGTGTGGACCTGCATGGCTGTTTCTCAATTGATGCTGGTTTGACTAATTTCAACTCTTAAAACAGTGATTCTCAAATTGTGGTCTGAGGGTCCTCAAGACCCGTACAAGGTGAAGTCAAAACTCTTTTCATGGTAATATTAAGACGTTATTTGCCTTTTGCACTCTTATTCACACACAAGTGTACAATGGAGTTTTCCAAAGGCTACATGACAGCGTGATATGGCAACAGACTGAAACAGGAGCAGATATGAGAAGCCAGCCATCTTCTGTTAAAACGCACATTAAGGAGATTTGGGAAAAATGTAAAACAATGCCACTCTTCTCACTCGAGCTTTTTTTGAAAGTAGTTATTTTTCATAAAACGTTTTATATTAACATATAATTGGTTTATTATTGTTCTGTAAATGAATTGGTGAATAAATATTCTTAAAATTTTTCAGTTTTAATTTCTAACATGGTAAATATCAATATATATATATATCACACCCATAAAGAACTCTTTGGGGTCCTGAAGTTTTAAGAGTTACTGTGAAGGGGTCCTGAGAACAAATAGTTTGAGGACCTTTATTCTAAATATTGTAGCCTTCAAACTATCTGTAGTTATCTACTATAATCCTCGTGTTTAGCAACTATCTCTATTCCATTTTAAAGGATGTAGTCATTTTCTTGGCACTCTCCAAACTCATTGAAATTAGTTGCCTTTCCCACTCCACAATACAGATGCCTCCGTTTACCCAATCATTTTGGTTCTTCATATGTGAGACATTTGTTTTTTTATTTACCTTCTTTCTTCATATACACCTTTCTTGATGTTAGGTTAATACACTTATTATAATAACCTCAGTAATGACTCCTCATGAAAAACCCACTATATGTAAAGTAGAACAGTGTGCAATATGTACATAAACTTGGCACTAATTTTAATGGAGCCCTCAAAAGTGTTGCATTCTAATCAAAGCTATGCACAATCCAAGATAATTAGTATATTAAAAATTAAGTAAATAATGTTCATCTCCTTTCCATAAACGTTTACGAAGGTAGAACTTCTGAAACAAAATTGAGAAGTTGGTTTCTCTCTCACTCAAGGGAGCCCCACTAATTTCAGACACTACACCGCCTAAGGCTCCTAATTTCTTAGGCTCTTCCCCTTCCCCCATAATTGAGGATTTATAATTACTAACTACCTGCTCTCTTTCCCCTCTTCTCCTGCCCTTTGCTCCAGCTCCTTTCTCTAGCCTCCTCCACATCTTTTCAGTGCACACAAGCCAATCTCAGAATCTTGACGCTGAAAATGTCTAATAATACATGTCTTTCCATTTTAAAATTTTCTTTTAAATATGTTATGTAAAAGACTGTGGTCTTTTAAAACAGTTTGTAAATCTAAGCTTTTATCATTTAAGTCCAATCATTGTGTACCCATTCAATATATATTATGTGTCAGGCACAACTTGAGACACTGGAAGTGCAGCAAAGAACAAGAGAGACAAAGTTCCTGATTTTATTGAGTTATATTCTAGTGAGGTGGAGCAAATAATAAACAAATAATGAAATAATTTCAGCTGTTGGTAAGCGAAAGAGCTATGAAGGAAATAAAATGAAACAAAGAGGTAGAAGGTAACTGATCTCAAGCTACCACTTTTTTTTTTTTTCACATCAACCCCTGTTGGGCCCCAAAATTTAATGACAATAAAAGGTGGCTCTGGTTGCTGTTATTGGCTATGCCTTACTGGAGTAATCTAATCAAATGACCCTTAACTGATCTAATCTAGTCAAAGGTTCACTATAGGTTCCCACCCACATTAAGAACATAATTTCCTGAGGTCCACAAAAGACTCAAAACGACCACAGGCATATCAAAATCAAAGGAGGGATCAGATATGGCTTAAGCAATTGGGTGCCCGCCTCCCACATGGGAGGTTCCGGGTTCGGTTCCCCGTGCCTCCTAAAGAAGATGAGCAGACAAACGAGCAGACAGACAGATGAGGGAGCCATCATGGCGGGGGGGAAAGGGGAATAAAAATAATAATAAATAAATAACAAAGGACAAAATGGCTGAAATAAGTACTGCCTTTCCAGTAATAATACTGAATGTTAATGGGTAAAATTTCCCAATCAAAAGACACAGATTTTGGCAGAATGGATAAAAAAGCATGATCCAACTATATATTGTTTATAAGAGACTCACTTTAGACACAAAGACACAAATAGATTGAAAGTGAAAGGATGGAAAAAGATATTCTATGCAAATATTAATTAAAAAAAGAACTGTGATAGCTATACTAATCAGACAAAATAGACTAAGTCAAAAGCTGTTATAAGAGACAGAGAAGGATGCTATAGATTAATAAAAGGGGGCAATTCACCAAGAAAATATAACAATCATAAATATTTATGCACCTAACCATGGTACCCCAACATACATGAGGCAAACACTGGCAAAACTGAAGGGAAAAATAGACAACTCTACAATAATAGTTGGAGACTTCAATCACTACTCTCATCAATAGATAGAACATCTAGACAGAAGATCAATAAGGAGATAGAGAACTAGAATAATAAGATAAATGAACTACACCTAACAGACATATACAGAACAGTGTACCCCCAAAACAGTAGGATATATATTCTTCTCAAGTACAGATGGATCATTCTCCAGGATAGACCACATGTTGTGTCACAAAACAAGTCTTAATAAATTTTAAAAGATTGAAATACAAAGCATCTCCTCAGACCATAGGCTGGTTGTAAAGTTTTAGAAATGGATGGTGGGTGATGGTAGCACAATATCAGGAGTGTAATTAGTAGCACTGAATTATATATGTGAATGTGGTTAAAAGGGGAAATTTTAGGTTTTATATATGTTACTAGAATAAAAATTAAAAGATATAACACAGGACTATATAATACACTGAACCCTATTGTAAACAAACTATAGTTAACAGTACAATTATAAAAAAAATTTTTTATAAATTATAACAAATGCACCACATGGGGAAAAAATACACCTTAATGTAAACTATGGACTATAATTAATAGTACAATTTTAACATTCTTTTATCAATTGTAACAAAGGTACCACTCTAATGCAAAGTATTAACAAAGGTGGGGTATATAGAAACACTATTTTTAAAAGTGATTTTTCTGTAAACCTACACCTTCTCTAACGAAAAAAAAGTTGAGTACTAAGAATGATTACACTGTAAAAAAAAAAAAGCAATGTTTGTAAAATAAAAGCACAATGAGATGCCATTACACAAGTATTAGAATTGCTAAAATTAAAAAAAAAAAGTGACAACATCAAATGCTGGTAAGGATGTAGAGCAACAGAAAATCTCCTTCATTGCTGGTGGGAATGAAAAATAGTACAATAAATTTAAAAGACAGTTTGGCAGTTTCTTATAAAGCTAAATATACAATTACAACAAGAAATAAAAATCTCACTCCTAGGTATTCACCCAATGAATAGAAAATGTACATTGACAACAAAACCTGCATGTGAATGATTATAGCAACTTTATTCCTAATCGCCCAACACTGTAAACAACCAAGATGTCTTCCAACAGGTGAATGGATAAACAGAGGCATAGCAGTTTGAGATTATTTATGAATCCCCAAAGAGAAAGTTTATGTTTCTAAACTAATCTATTCTGCTGGGTGTGATAACCCTTTGATTGTGTTAAATTCGGTTAAGGGGCCTTTGATTAGATGACCTGTTAAGATTGCTTTTAGGGCTTTTGTTTTGTTCTCTTTTTTTAGGGCTTTTTGATTTTACTACATCAGCAGGGTATGACTTGGGTTGAGTCCCCACCCCCTTGCTGGGTATGATATAAAGGGACACTCACAAAGACAGAGGAAGAGAGAGCTCTGTCATTTTTTATCTTGCCATGTGACAGAAAGGAGATGGTTAAACAGCTGAAGCCCCTGGGAGAGATGAGCCATTTTGCCTGATAGCTTACCACTGAAATTGGGCAGAGAGCAGACTGGCAGAGACTGATACAGAAGTCCCGGAAAGAAACAAACTCTATGCCAGGAAATACAGGACTACAGGATCACTTAAGAAGGAACCCTCAAGAGCCTGGGCCCACAGAGCTCAAGAGGAAAGGGTGAGCCCAGAGGGGAAGGCAGTGACCAGCCAGAGATCAGCAGCCATCTTGCTTCAACATGAGGCAACTGACTTTGGTGAGAAAGTACCTCTTATGGTGCCCTGAGTTAGACTTTTTACAGCCTTGGAACTGTAAACTTTTACCCCAAATAAACCCCCTTTATAAAAGCCAACAGATTTCTGGTACTTTGCATTGGCAACCCTTTGGCAGACTAAAACAAGAGGTATATCCATACAATGCATACAATGGAATACTACTCAAAAATAAAAAGGGATAACAGTTGATTCACTTCAATACCATGGATGAATTTTAAGTGCATTTTGCTAAGTGAAAGCAGCCAGACTCAAATAGAAAAGTCAAAACTAAAGAGATGAAAAACAGATCCTTGGTTGCCAGAGGTTGGGGGAAGGGAACGAGTTGACTCGAATGGGGTTGCAGAAGAAAACTTAGTTTAATGGAACATGATTTCATGTATCTGTCAAAATCCATTTCTTGCATATATTTTTTTTAGGAGGTACCAGGGATTGAATCCAGGATCTCATACATGGGAAGCAGGCACTCAACCACTGAGCTACATCTACTCCCCAATGAAAGTTAGTTTTTGTTTGTTTGTTTGTTTGTTTTTAGGAGGTACAGAGGATGGAATCTGGGACCTCATATACGGGAAGCAGGTGCTCAACCACTTGAGCTACATCCACTTCCCTGCAAATTTTTAAGAAATCAACCAAGATGTTGGGTATCCTAGGATAGAATGCAGATTGTGACAAATGAATCTAACTGTATTACAGTTATATTCTATAATCTTATTTAAGAGGTAGGGAAGAAAGGAGCTGACTTTGGAAAACTGTTTTGACTGGATACTATAAGGCTAGAGGCAAAAAGAGCTGGACATAAATATGTTGGTAAATTTGTTTCTCACAGGGGTAAGGATTAATTCTGAAAATAATTTACCAGTATACTTGGTGTATTAGTCAGTCAGATTGTATATAACAGGATTTTAAAAATCCATGGAACTGCATTACACAAACAGTTAACCTAAGTTAAACCATGGACTTTAATTAATAATACAATTACATAAATGTGCTGTCATCAGTTGTAACAAATGTTCCACATCATTGCAAGGTGGTGGTGGTGGAGTGGTATATAGGAATCTTGTATTTTATGCATGGTTGTTCTGTAAACCCACAACTTTTCTAATAAAGAAAAAAAATAGGAGTAAAGCATTTTTTTAAAAAAAGAGCCAATTGATGGGGATACAATGTGGCTCAGTGGTTGAGTGCCAGCTTCCCACATACGAGGTCCCGGGTTCAATCCGTGGCCCCAATACCTCAAAAAAAAATTAAAAAATAAAAAGAGTCAATTGAGGATATATTACAAATAAACATAATAGAAAGGATGGGCTATAAAAATGGAATAATGTTCTATGTAAATTATATAACCTAATGTCTCATTTTCCTTATCTATAAAATGGGAAAAATGATATCTACTCCTTAACATTGTCACAATAACTAAATAGAATAATGAAGGTAAATTTGAAAGAATGCTCCCCACACCCACAGCTCAGTCAGCCTGGGAAGGAGGACAATATCCTCCGGTGGAGACTATTTTTTGCCCACCAATACTCATACTCTCCTTTTGGGGCTTGTGGCTGTCACCTAGACTTTGTTCCCCAGTCTTTCTCACATTGAAGTGTGATTCTGTTACTATGTGCTTGACAATGGAACATGGGCAAAAGTGATGTGTGCCTCCTCCATGTAGACATTCCCTTTCCTGCTATAGAGCCTGGCTTGGGTACTACTGGCTTCAACCATAAAGATAAGGTCATGCCCCTGTGGTGATGGAGCAACACAATTGAAGAAACCCAGAATTCTGAATGACCCAACTGAGCAAAGCTACCCTGCTGTCCTAGACCACCCTTTTCAGATGGTTGCACGATGAAGAAATAACAATGCTTTAAGCAGCTGTAGTGTTGGGTCTCTGTAACAGCTGCTTGGCCTTATCCAAACATCTACAGGCCAGGCTTAAGCATTTAATTGGGCCCTTACAAGCTGTAATTTCAATCTTTCAGATGTGTCTTCATTTAACTGAGGCAGGGGTTCTTAAGAGGTCCATGAGCTTGAATTGAAATTCAATTTTATTCTTGTGGGGACATGTCGGTACAGATGTGATATATTTGTTAAATAATACACAGTATAGTGTGGACTTAGTAAGGGGTCTATGCTTTTCACCTGACTGGCAAAGGGGTCCATGGAACAAAAAAGGTTAAGAACCCCTGGGCTAAGGGAATGGCCATAAGAAGTATGTGGCGTAGTGATGAATTTGCTGCTTATTTTTGTTAGGCCTCAGCAGATAAAACCAGAAAATGAGGAGGTGAAAAGATGAAGGGAAGGAACTAATACTGCTCTGTAAACTATTATAAAGAATTGATTCCAAAGTACAAGAGGTAGACTTTCAAATTTGTGGGGTAATTAGGGAAAAATGTTTCTCTTCCTCCTTACAAGTTTAGATGAATCAGTCTTTAAGAAGTAATAATTTTCCTTGGTGTGTGTGATATGTGTGTGCACACATGCACATGTGTGTGTATATGTGTGAGAGAGACTTCAGATCCAATATTTACTCTCTGGATAATTGGGGGGGTGGGGGACAGGAATAAAGAGGAGGGTCTAGAACTCATTCTGATGGGAAAATCACAAGTCACTGGACTGGGCTTGTACACACCATTCTGGCTGCCCTTCAGAACCTGGAGCGCTGGGTGCTTTTCCTGGGACACCCTCAACCCACAGACATACACCTGTTCTCTGGGACTTGGATTGGCAAAGGTCATCATTGGCAGCCCTGGGGTAGTCCTCTAGAATGCTATTCTACACTAAATAACTCAAATTCAGGGAGAGGAATCAGGATTCTAGAACAGGCCCTGTGAATGGAGGGTGAGTCTACAGGGGGATAGACCTAAAAGAGGGAACATGCTGAGGAACTAAAGATAACTGGCAAGTGTTTAAAGCTGCCCTGTTCAATACAGTCCCCACTAGCCACATATAGCTATTGAGCACTCGAGACATGCCTAGTCCAAATTAAGATGTGTTGTGAATGTAAAATACACAGCAGATTTCAAGGACTGAACACATCAGGAATGTAAAATATTAAAAAAAATAATTTTAATACTGATTGTATGTTGCAATGATAATATTTTTTAATATATTGGGCTAAAATATATTAATAAACTAATTTCACATCGTTTTTACTTTTTTTTTCTTTTTAAGATTTATTTATTTTATTTATTTATCCCTCCCCTTGCTGCTTGTGCTGCTGTGTCCATTCGCTGCGTGTCTTCTCTGTGTCTGCTTATCTACCCCTTGCTGTGAGGTCTTGCCGCATCAGCCCACGGAGCCGGCCTGCCCTCACAAGGAGGCCCTGGGAAGCGAACCCGGGGCCTCTCATATGGTAAACGGGTACTCTAGCCATTGCGCCACACCCGCTTCCTGACCTGAGGTTGCTGCATCAGCCCACTGCACCGCTCAGGCCGGCGTGCCTCACAAGGAGGCCTCGGGACGCAAACCCGGGCCTCCCATATGGTAAACGGGGGCTCTATCCACTGAGCCACACCTGCTTCCCAGTTTTTACTTTTTTAATGTGGCTACTAAAGTATTTTAAATTACATTTGTTGTTTACATTAAGTTTTTAATCAGACAATGCTGGTCCAGTCCAGGTGTCAGCAAACTACAGCCCACACACCATATCTAGCCCATGGACTAAATCCGGCCTACTGCCTGTTCTTGTAAATAAAGTTTTATTGGAACACAGCCACAACCCTTTGTTTATATATAGTCTATGGCTGTTTTCCCTACAATGGCAGAGTTGAATTGTTGCAAAAGGGACAGCAGGGCCGCAAAACCTAAAATATTTACTATATGGCCCTTTACAGTTCAAAGTGTGTGTGTGTCCGTGTGTGTGTGCAGATGGGGAGAGTCCTGTTTGAACTGAAAATGTGTAGGTGTATTAGTCAGGCAAAGGGGTGCTGATGCAAAGTACCAGAACTCTGTTGGCTTTTATAAAAGGTATTTATTTGGTGTAGAAGCTTACAGTTACCAGGCCATAAAGCATAAGTTACTTCCCTCACCAAAGTCTGTTGCCACTTGTAGGAGCAAGATGGCTCCTGGTGTCTGCAAGGATTCAGGCTTCCTCTTCCTCTTCCTCTTAAGGCTCCGTGGTCCCAGCATCTTCCAATACCAGCTGTAGGCTGGGATACGTCTTGTCTCTCTCCCGGGGCTCATTTCTCCCCTGGGCTCAGCTGCTCTGCTCTCTCCACAAGGCCAGCTGTAAACTATAGGCGAATAGCTTTTCTCTCTTCCCAGGGCCTCTGACATATCTAATGGAGCCTTCTCTCTTTCCTCATGTATCTGCTTCTCTGTGTATTTACTTCCTGGGGCTCCAGCATCCAAAACTCCTCCTAACTCCTCTGCCTTGTCGTTTTCTCTGCGCGTCCCTGCCCACCAATGCCCAATCAAAACCCTAATCACAACTCAATCAAGTAAAAGTGAAACCTCTGAAGTTAATACAATCTAAGGGGGAACATGCCCAGAGGAAAACACAAGTTTATAAACATAATCCACTATCTATTTTTGGAATTCATAAATAATAGCAAACTGCTACAGAAGGAAAGAGCTCCATGGAGACAAGGAGCTCAAAGGAAAAACCACCAAAAGCAAACTTTCAGTTCTTTATGGTAAGCTTCAATGTAGTTAGTTGAGGGGGATCACCAATGGGTTACTGGTTAAAAGGTGAAAAGATGTGGGTTTATAATCCTGTCTCTGCTCCTTACTAGTGATTGTCTCAAGAGTTGTGAAGATGAAGTAAAATCATAAAATCATGCTTAAGTGGCCTGCATATGCCTGGTACATACCAGGAATTTAGTATATGTATATATGATGAATTTAGTATATATATATATATACATATATATATGATGAAAACAATAATGTTTTTATATATATATGTCAATTTGGAGAGGAAAAAGTAGAAATGTCTTAAAAAATAATAAGAGTTTTGAAGAAAATTATAAAAGCAACAAGAAAGAAGAGAGATTCGCTGTTTTTTTTTTTTTTTCCAAATCTTGTCCAGCATAATAATAAATTAAATGAGGCAGTGCAGTAATAAACGGTTCCTTTGCTGCTGGCTGAAGCTTTTGATCCTGTATTCTTGTCCCCAGGCCTATGGCACCTCGATCTGCAGAAAGAATAATATGATGAGGACTTGCCCTACACGAAGATGAAATGTTACTTGAGATTTGCCTAAAGATTCTGACTTCCCAAAATTTGCCATCTCTCTTCCACTGATCTACAATGGGAGGCCATTCCATCTCTGCTGGTCCTGAAACCCTCCCCCTTCCCATTAGAATTATTCTAAGAATTGAGCAATATAACTCACTCCAGAAAGTCAGAAGGTCACTGCTACAATACATCTAAGGAGAAGGGAAGGAAGAGGCTGGGATATTTATTTTGTTGTGGTGGGCTTTTTTGTTGGTGGTAGCTTTCCTGCTATTAGGACGAAGTTTCCCATTTCAGGTAAATGGTTCAGAGTTCTCTTCCCTGAGGCTGGGCTAGTGCCTATCTGTGTGAATGTGAGTGTGTTTGTATGTGTGTGTGTATGGTTGTTAGAATGATACACTAGCAAACATAGTTTATTTCTTCCTTCTTTCTAGCCATACAATACAGAGTCTTCTGTCCTGAGCAGTAATGGGGTGCTCGGCCCTGTCATTTTGTCTGTTTTTCTGTCCAAGTTCATGGAAAAAAAAAATGTGCCTGAATCACATTAGGTTACCAATGTTCATGATACAGTTTCCTACCTCCCAGGGACCAGTGGGAAAGGAACTCCTAGAGTCTTCTGAGTTTCAGAATTACAAAATTGATCAATAAGCAAGGTTTGCATTTGATAGCAGTGCTCATGTGGGCCCCATCTGATAATATTCTGTCTACCTAAAGATCTCAATCATCAGTCCCTCTCTTGCATTCTCCCAAGATAAAATTAGTTAAAGATAAACTCTGTGGCCAAGTTCTGGACAAACTTCCTGAGCTCTGAAATTTCTATTATTATGCTCAGACTATTTGGAGACGCATCCTCTTTCACAACACATCAGTAGATTGACAGAAACCAGCTTTGTCTACCTTTGGGAGTGGAGAGGAGGGAAGGCCTGTTTATCCAATCTCTTTGATATCTTGAAAAACAGATACAATTTTAAGAAGGTTTTCCAAATTAGAGTATAGATAATTATCAACTGAAACAACTAAAAGTCATTTTCTCAATCTCTTTTTAAAACACTGATATAGATAATGGTAACAAACACTTATTTAGTTCTTACCATGTGCCAGGCACTGTTCCTAATTTTTTCATATGTGAATCACCTAATTTTCACAATAATCCTTTGAGATAGCTACTACTGTTATTATTATTCCCATTTTACAGATAAGGAAACTGAGGCACAAAGAGGCTAAATAGTTTACCTAAGTTCACATAGCTACTAAGTGTGATTCTGGCTCAAGATATGTAAAATGACTCATAAACAAGTAGCACTGTCTTTAATAGAGAGCCTGACAGTGTGGTGAGCAGTACATAGGGTTTTATTTATTTATTTATTTTTTAAGATTTATTATTTTTATTTATTTCTCCCCACCTCCTCGTTGTTTTTCACTTGCTATATCTGTTCATCTTCCTTGTCTCTTTAGGAGGCACCAGGAGCTGAACCTGGGACCTCTGATGTGGGAAGAAGGTGCCTAATCACCTGAGCCACCTCCGCTCCCTGCTTTGTTGTCTCTCATCATGTTTTTTCCTCCCCGTGTCTCTTGTTGCATCATTTGTTGCACCAGATTGCCAAGCCTGCCCAACGTGTCAGCTCACTGTCTTCTTTTAGGAGGCACCAGGATCTGAACCAGCAACCTCCCATGTGGTAGGTGGGAGCCCAGTCACCTGAGCCACAACCGCTTCCCCATAGGGCTTTAAAATTAGACAAACTGGGATTTAATTTTCCACTATTCTTATTGTGGATTGAATTGTGTCCTCCAAAAAGATAAATTCAAGTCTCAATCCCTGCACCTGTGGATGTGACCTGATTTGGAAATAGAGTCTGTTTAATTTCCTAACTGCTAAAACAAATACCATACAATGAGTTGGCTTAAACAATGGGAATATATTGGCTCACAGTTTCAGATGCTGGGAGGCTTGCTTCCTCCCTGGGTCATTATCTCTGGCTGGCCAGCAATCTTGGTATTCCTTGGCTTTTCTGTCACATGGCAATGAACATGGCAGGGTCTTCTTTCTCTCCCAAGTTCTGTTGACTTCTAGCTTCTGTCTGCTCTCCATGGCTTCCTCTCTGTGTCCAATTTCCTTTGCTTATAAGGACTTCGGCCATTTTTGGGTTAAGGCCCACACTCATTCAGTGTGGGTACACCTTAATTAATAGCATCTAACAAGAGCCTATTTACAAATGAGTTCACACCCACTGACCAGGGGATGGGTCCTGAACATGCCTTTTCTTGGGGATGTGATTCAATGTGATTAGTTAAGATGAGGTCATATTGGGTTAGAGTGGTTTCGAATCCCATATACCTGACGTCCTTATGAAAAGAAGGAACTTTAGACACACAGACACAAAGAGGAGAACACCACTGAAGACAGAGACGCACAGGGAAAAGACAGCTATGTGAACGTGGAGACAGATTGGAGTTATACTGCCACAAGTCAAGGACTGCCTGAGGCTACCAGAAGCTAGAAAGAGGCAAGGAAGGAAGGATTCTTCCTAGAAACTGCAGAGGGAGCACCGCCCTGCCAGCATCTTAATTTCAGACTTTCATTGTCCAGAACTGTGAGAGAATAACTTTTTGCTGTTTCAAGCCACACAGTTTGTGGTCCTTTTCTACAGCAGCCTAGGAAACTAATACAATCCCCTTACTAGCCAGGTGATTTGGGACAAGTAGATTCATCACTCGGATGTTCATTTCCTCATCTGCGTTTTGAAAAATTAATACTCCTCCCATGGGACTATTGTAAAGATTTAATGGGGACGCCTGTAGAGTGCTTATTAGAGATCCTGGTAACAGCGTTATTTTTGGAATGAGAGACTGCTCTCAGCTGGGAGGATAGAATTATTCATGGCATGACATTTATAAGAGGAATTATGAAAATATCAATTTCCATTGATAGTTGTGATGTTGGAGAGGCCCTAGGAGGTCTTGGAGAAAGACTTCAATCTAGGGTAGGAGGGTTCTTGACACAGTTGTGAGAAAGAATTCAAGGACTACTCATATAGCAGCAGAAGAATTCAATGTAAAGTGGAAGTACCCAGGTGAGATGGAAGTGCGGGCATGCTCATATGAATTGCTTGAGTTGCACCGGCTGGGACTGGGGTGTTGTTTTATTAAGGCTGGGTTCCCCCTCTTCTTCCCCTTCCACGTAAATTAGGACTTGTAAGTCCCAATGTTCTCATTGGTCTGCCTTATTCAGAAAAGGGATTGAAAACTACAGCTTTTTATTGGCTTCGTATTCCTGCTGCAGTAGGAACTGTCCAGGGAAAGGATGGTGAAGTGTGTGGTGGTCAGGTGATGGGTGGGCCTTTTGTGATCTGATATTTTCCAGCACTAGGCCTTGCGCACTAGGTCTTGGGCGGGTGATTTTCCACTGTGGTTAGGTATTATCTGATGGTAATTTTCTGTTGGTCCTCTTCCCTTGCTGAGTTATCTCCCTTCTCCTACCCTTCTCCATATCAGTTGGACAAATTACTTTTCTTAACTCTACAATCTTAGAATGCTCTTCATATTTTGTAAGTTTCCAGAAACTTTCCCAAATTGACATGGCTGGCAGACCACGTGGCCCTGAGACTCCACCCAGAAACCTCCTGAGAGATCCCGCGAGATCCTGGAATGAGAATCTCATTTGGAAAGAGAATATCATTTGGAATGAGAATTCTGTTCAGGGTCAAGGGAAAGCCCCAGATATCCTCAAAAGGCCTCACCATTGGCCCCCTGAGAAATGACATGTGGGGCAGCCAATCAGAACAGCAAACAGATTTTAAAAAGCCCTGACCTGGGGTCCCACGTGTGCCACTCACCCTGCAGTATGTCCACGGTCCATACCTGAGCATGGACTGTGTACTTTTCTCATTTTCTTTTTCTTAATAAACTCTTTACTCCCTTGCCTACCCTATGGCAAGTCTTTAAATTCTTTTATGTGACATAAGCCAAGAGCCTAGAAGCCCAGAATCCAGAGCCATCTGGTAACATGTCATCTCCCTCAATTATGTCTTCTTTCTTCTGTAATCTGTATGTAAGCTTTAGAAATATTTATTCCTTTATGACTATTATGATGTTTTAGTCCATCATATTGAGACTACAGCTACAAATAAGAATTATTTCACAGACTTATTTCATTTTAGTGGTTATTAGGGAATTAGAATAAGTGCTTTCCTACATTGTTGACATGATTCTGGTGTCTTGTAGCAAGAGTCATCCTAGAAACAACAATCCTATTTGTTAGTATCTTTCAAATGTCTTGATGACCATTACACCCAAACTCAAAGAGTTGACCTTCATGGGTAGTTCTCAACATTTTAACAGAACCCTTTAGCAGACCCACAGGGCACCTCAGTATGTTTGCCAGTTTAGAAGGTGCATTTTGTACCTAACTCATCTGGCCATCTGTCTGGATGACATAGATTTCTGCTTGGGAACCTCAATCAAGTACTCATTTAAATTTTTGCTCGAATAGTTTGATTATATCCATAAGCACTTTTGCTATCTGACTTCTGATCAATTGAGTTGAAATTCTGTCTAGGTGAGAACATGATTTTTCTCTTTTCTTTTTTCTCTTTTTCTTTCTCAGCAGGAGAACAAATTTGCTCCCTGCCCTGTGGCTAAAGACTCTCCCTTTGATCAACAACATAAAATTTCTTCATTCCCCATGTTATTAAACAAATTCAGTCAGTCAAGAATTGATTGAGATACATCATTTGCATAGTGCTTACATAAGCCCCTGGGACAGGGAGAAACTGCTTTATCATTACGGTCACTATTGATTACTTTAGATTTCCCTAGTTTTATTTCACTTTTGTTAGCAAATAATATTCACTATTATTTATTGAGTATTTACTCTTGGTCAGGAAGATAATATAAATGATCTCATTAAATTCACACAACAGATCTATGATTAGGGATTAGTGTTGCGTTTTACAGATACGGAAACCAAGGTCAGAGAGAGCAAGTAAACTGCCCAAGAACACACAGCTTGAAAATGGTACAGCTCAGATGCAAATTCAGATCTTTCTGACTCCAAAGCCTAAACTCCTAAACACCAAACCATATAATGTCTTCTTTAACTGATATCAGTATATCTGGGCTATAGTACCTATCATCTTCAAAAGCATTCTAATTAATTAAATGTATTAGATGTGAGGTAACCTTTAATGGAGAATACATAGAATAATTTATCTGGTTAGCATTCAGTTGTTCTGCAAAATCATATGTATGGTCATTTCTGTTACTCAGTGTCTTTGAATCCAGTTCAAGGAAAATTATCTCTTCATGTGCATGATTTCTTTCAGTTAGAAGGGAAGTTATATAACCCAGTATGTTTCCTTTGGGCTTTAACAGCCAAGAAACTGTACTCACCTATCACAATGAATTAATCTCCGGTACCTAGTGACATCATTCATTCACTCAACATACAATTATTATATTTAGGCAGCCTAAATACATAGCCAAGGGCTATACTAATGCTAGATGACAGGAAGTTCCTGCCCTCAGGCAGCCCACAATTAAATGGGGGTTGGGCATTACATAAACAACAACACAAATAATTAGTTATAAGTGTGACAAGAGCCATGAAATGTAAATGATCAGTGGCTGTATAGAGAAATGACCGTAATAAGGCCTGCCTTAATGGACTACTCAATAGGGAAAACTTCTAAAAGCCAACTTTCTGATCAATAGTCAGCAATTCTATTTATGTGTTCACATTTCATTTCATATAATTTTATAATTAATACATTAGAAAAATATAAAAACAAATAAGAGGCATAAACATCCTTTTTACTTATCAGGAACTACATAGCAATGCATTTACTTTTCTTTCAGTAGAACTCCAAAATTTAACATTCCTCTGAAAAGTATATAGAGCAGTTTCACTATAATAAAAATGAAAATTAAGTTGAAATGACATCATTACTTTTGGCATCTGCAAATTCATTTTTGTTTAAACAAAGATTCATTTAGAGCCTACTGTGTGCCAAACACTTTGTTTAAACAAAACTATGTTTAGCATTCCAAACAAGGAATTCATATACTTTGGGAACAGATGGCATTTGTAGGTTGAGTGCTCCCTCTGTGTTGGAAGGCATTATTATTTAGTTCTTGGGGATTGAATAAGAAAGGTTTTATGAGCATTTGCAACTGATAACTATGTTAAAGTTTGTGACTTTACCTGAATTAACAATGTTTTCCACTGAAAGTGAAATAATTAAACATCCCCACTTCAGACAGCCTGGAGAAGGATATCCCTTGTCAAAAAATCTGAATCAGACCCTCTTTTGCAAGCTGAGGTCCTGGATCTGAATCTGGGCAGAGACTTGAATGAACTAAATTGCTCAGGGGAAGAAAATGAAAGCCACCTTTAGGTTTTATTATTACTCTTCCTGAAAGGAAGGGAGCAGAAAAGAGAAGGTTGCTGAGAAACAAGGCTGGACCCCAAACTGTAAAAAGACTTTCCACCTATTATGGTCCTGTCATTAACAACCTATGATGGTGAAGGGGTTGAGAGCAGTATTTAGGTACAAACGGCTGCTGAGGCCCAGAGGGCAGGACATTTGGTGATCTTATACTTGGAATATGTTTTTGGCTTTGCCACATTTCAGTAGCTGAGTCAAGATTATTGAGATATAGCACAGCTTGAGTATCAGAAACAGAGGTAAAGTCAGTCTCATCCAAAAAGAGTTTCCAGACATGGAAAACAGGAAGTTCAATAAATAATCACTGATGGATTAAACTAGAGAGAACTCTATGCCTGGGAATATTAACCAGTGAATGCTTTTATAATCTAAATATACATAGTTAGATATAGATAGGAGAAATGTATGTAAGGATATTAGAAACAAAAGTATACAACCATTATAAGTAAAAGATTTATCTTTCTGTATTTTCAAGATAGCTAAAATTGGTACACCCATAGGATACCGAGTTCTCAAACCAAAAAGCTCTTTAACAATATTTTCTAGCCATTATTTCCAAAGCACAATCTGAGGAAGTTGCTACTTTTCTTATAAAGTCAACATATAACTTCATATCATCATCATCATCATCATATTAAGTACCTCCTTTGCCATTTGAACATTATCCACCAGAATGACTTCTCAAGAGATGGATGTCTAACCAGTCTCATTGCACATGTCCTGAACTTGCTCACATTTAGTTTTGGCTCATGT
>JAQZBX010008095.1:0-48831 GCA_029593785.1 Cabassous unicinctus | reverse complement strand
AGAGAGAGGGAGAGAGAGAGAGAGAGAGAGAGAGCGAGCAAGAGAGCAAGCGAGCACCACGGAAGCAAGAAGCTGAAAGCAACAAAAACTGGAAGAGAAGGAAAAGACCAGCAGGTGCTGCCATGTGCCTTGCCACGTGGCAAAGAAGTCAAAGATCACTGGCAGCTGGTTTTCAGGAAAAAAGCATGCCTTGATGATGCCTTGATTTGGACATTTTCCCGGCCTCAAACTGTAAGCTAATAAATTCCCATAGTTTAAGCCAACACATTTCATGGTATCTACTTTAAGCAGCCTAGGAAAATAAAACATCCAGTATGTTCCAGTCATGGCCAAAATGAAGAGAACCTATTTTTTGGGTTTTTTAGCATAGTGAAAATAAACAGTGAACCTTTTGTGCAAGGGATGAGATGAAAATCTTATTTATTATATGTTCCACTGGAATTTTTGTTTTAACGGCCCAATGCTTCTGCAGAATAATTACTATATATGTTTGTATCTGTCTCAATTTCATTATATACAAAGAATTGATCTCTCAAACCAATAAAAACCAGAGAGGTCTAAGTAGGATTCATATAAAGATTAGCATCCCTAAGAGTGTATTGTTCTGAATCTTTGAATTTTATACTATGTCTCACAATTGATTTCCACAAACATGATCTCAACTGTACCTCAAAACTACCCTTAATTAAAGGAGACAGCAAATGCAAATACATTCATTGTATAGTTAAGGAAAATGAAGTTCAGATAAGTGGAACTTGTCCGTGGTTTCCCTTATGCATGATGCCTAGCTATAGGTCTAGTGATTTGCCCATTATTAGCCAATTTATAAGTGCTAAATAAAGTACTTGTCCCATGTCTTTCCACTTGAAAGCCCATTTTCTTTTGCTTTAATGCACCTTCTCTGTGATTTATTTGAGGTACTGTCAGGTCTACTTTTCAAGGCATTAGATCTGGTCATATGCCCTTTGATATGTTCTGTATTTAACAACAAAAGAAACGAACATAGAAAATAATTCTGTGATATGCTTTTCCTTGCATGTAGAAATCTTAGTTTAGACCCAAATTTAAGCCTAGTGGAATTGGTAGTGGGTTCCTCCTATTCTTGTAATCATCTGGACTACCTCTTTCCTGAAAGCTTGTGACTACAATTTTCTTCTGCAAATTATGCCAGAAATAGACCCAAACGTGTTATCGGCGCAAATAGAAACTACAACAGCTTTTTTCTCTTTTCCTTTTCCTTTTCTGATACAGGGCTCAGAATGGGGGAAAACAAAAGGAACTTAGCCTCAAGTACTCACAGCAGAGGGTATTATGGAATGTTTTTCACCCACACAGAACTGTGTTTCATTCTCATCGTGCAATATTCTTAAAGCCTTTCACCTCATGATTGCCACATTGAACAGCCCTGCAGAAGGCTTAAAATCTTCTGCAACTCAATGTGCTTTGGATATGTGATCTTGAGAAACACTCAAGGAGCAGCATTTTCCCTCAAATCACATATATTCTATGTCTGGAGGTAGTATTCAGAACTGTATATCATGGAATTTCACTTACCCTCAGAGAACTTACTATTCTGTATACAATGTAAGTGGCAAGCTTAGCTAAATGGTGAAATTTCAGTGTAAATGTTGATATTAGGTCGAATCTAACTTCCATGCTCAATTTAATATGTAAACTTACCATCAAATAAAAAATAGAAATAAAAAATAATTTCTTCTCGCATGTTCAACTTTTGCTACTATATGCCAGGGTGGAAAAGAAAAGTGCCACCCCAACTCCCAATAAATTGTATTTTATTTTTGCTTTCTAGGGGAATACAGCCAAGACCAATTATTATTCAGGAACAATAGTTTGCCTCTACATAGTGACACTATTTAAGAATGGTAGAAGAACAAATAAGCAGTAAATCTAAGTTATTTAGTCATATTTTCAAAAATTCTTATGGAAATGCTAATGTAATGCTCTCTTTTACTCAAAGTTGTGTCACTCGTTTTTGGTGGAATCCACCAAAGCCATGTAGATTCCAGCAGCATCTATTTCCTTTCTAAAAACATGAACACATTTTTC
The DNA here is from genome assembly GCA_029593785.1 of Cabassous unicinctus. Classification (NCBI taxonomy): domain Eukaryota; kingdom Metazoa; phylum Chordata; class Mammalia; order Cingulata; family Chlamyphoridae; genus Cabassous; species Cabassous unicinctus. Next base: position 46,764 of record JAQZBX010008095.1, on the reverse strand, counting down.
TGCAAAATTCAAATACAATTCAAAGTGTCTCTGATCTCAAAAGCAACACTTTTGTTCTTCACATCTTCTAGATAAATACATTTTGGCAAATTGATTTACACTGATCATTTCATGATTCTTATAAATGTAAATCATTTTCTTCCAAGCTATTCCCAGGGCAGGCTGTTAAGAAGACAATTTCTCTATCACATAAAATGTCTAACGTATGAATTATTTTGTGTGGAAAAAATATTGATAAGCAGAGAAAGACATAGGTGTTCTTAAGCAAATAGGGTGAAGTTACTACCGAGTGGGAGATGAACTCCTAGGCACAATCAGTTGCTGCATACCCACTCAGTATGTTTTTACAAAGGAAGGATGTCAATCCATGGACTTACCATGTTATTTTGACCAGAAATGCATGCTTGAAAATTTATTGGAATATTACAAAATCTCATCTGATTTTAAATGGTGAATGCCACTTGAAATATATAATTGAGATTACTATGAATGGTATTACTTCAGCTGTTTTTATGTTGGTGTTTATGTTTGTCAAAAATAACTGCTTATGTATGGTTCCTCTGCATACACTATTATCACACATACAAATTTCATTGACTGTGATGAAAAATTTACATACTCCATATTTCATTTATTCTGAGATGCACATTATTTATGAATGAATAACTCTGAAGTAGGGGTGCATCTACAATAGCCATCACTAAGAGAGAGTCACAACAAAACTCTTCCCAGGCACATTGAAATTTGCAGAATGAGCATCAAAGTTCAAAGCTGATGATGTGAACAATTCTTAGTCTAAAAAGTGATGCAAGAAATGTTAAAATCTGAAGGTGAAGAAGTTTTACAAATTCATTAAAAAGTTGCTTATATTTTTCTGGTAGCGTGACTATAAGATTGATATGTTATAAAGATTTATGTCTAAATGAATTTACAAGGATTCCTTCAAAATCAAAAAGTAAAATTTCTAAAAAATAAGAAAGTGTTGAGTCACAGTATAATAAATTTTTTTCCTTCTTAGTGGTAAATAAAATAATAGTGTGTATATACATGATTTCCATTATTGCTCGTAATTTGTGTAATAGTATTCCCAGATTCCCATTCTTTGTCTTACCAGTGTTCCCTAAAAATTTTCTTCAAAGGAACATAAAGGGTTGAACATTGCTCTTTATCAAACATGTAAAATGGTTTTGTTTTGACCCTTCAAAATCTTGAGAATACCAGGCTTATATGAACAATATTTTTACAAGTAGGTGTAGCATTTATTTGTTTCACATGATATGATCCAAGGAACTCTATTGTTCACCTGTTGGGATAACCTAAATGTACCCTACTAGGAAGTTGTTTGTTTAAGCTAAATCCATTTACAAAGCTTCAAAATTTTGAACATATTTTGACTCAAGAATTCACTTCTTAGGATTTATTTAAGGAAATTATATTTGGATAAAGATAAATGGGGGAATTCCTAAGGCCCCAAGCAAGCACAATCCCAGGACAAAAGGCAGTCTCAGAAAAGATGGAAAGGACCCTGTACTTCACATTCACTTCAGGCTGATCTTCTTGATAGGAGGAGAGCACCAGCTAATGCAGAGCAAATTTGCAAAGTCTGTGAAAGGTGTTTCTTGTGTTGGTTTGTTTTTAGCTCCTGGCACTCAAGGAAATTTTTGCTATATCACTAGCTGGATACAAACTTAAGGAACAGGAATATCAGGGATTAAGTCACAGAGTAAGACATCAAAATATGGTGGAGTGGACATCACCATCCCAGTCCCCTCAGGATTGGGGGAGGAGATATGGACTAAAGTGGACTTGGTGGTGTTCTGTTGTAGACATATTGTGATTCAAGCAATGGAAGAAATTGTAACAGTGAAGTGGAGCTGGTGACCACTGGACATTTTCGGGACAGGGAAGGGAGGGGCAGTTGAAATACAGGGGCTTTTTCGGGACTTGGGGGTTGTCCTGAGTGGCGTTGCAGCGATGGATGTAGGCCATTTTGCATCAGCATATACCATGCAGAACTGTGTGGGAGAGAGTGTGGTCTATGATGTGAACTGTGGTCTATGCTTGGTGGCAAGGTCCCAGGATGTGTATATCCATTGCAGGTGATGTGCCACACTGATGAAGGATGTTGGTGTGGGATGTTGTGGGAGGTGTGGGAGGTGGGGAACATGGGAATCCCTGTAATTTCTGAATAATATTTAGGTAATCTAAGCACCTTTAAAAAATATATATATATAAAATAACATTTATGTAAGCAAATGCACATATATGCATATGTATTTATATATAATTTTACAAATGTTGGTATGTATTGTGAAAAAACACAGTGAACGCTATTGTAAACAATGGACTATAATTAATAGTACAATTATAAAGATGTTCTTTCATGCATTTAACAAATATACCACAATAATGCAAGGTGTTACTAATAGCGTGGTATATGGGGAAAATTTACACCCTGAAGTAAATTATGGACTATATATTTAACAGTACAATTGTAATATATTATCAGTCATAACAAAGGTAACACACTATTGCAAAGTGTTAATAATGGGGGGGATGGTAGAAAGCTGTAAATTTTGCATGATTTTTCTGTAAAACTACAACTCCTTAATTTAGAAAAAAATTTAAACAGTAAAGTCTGAACAAATTCAAAAATATTGAAATTATACAATCTATCTTCTCTGACTACATGGAATGAAGCTAGAAATCAATAAAAGAGGGAGAACTGGAAAATTCATAAATATATAGAAATTAACAATGCACTCAATAAAACAATGGATAAAGAGCAAATTACAAGAGAAAGTAGGAAATATTCTTAAGAGGAATGAAAGAAAAATCACAAAATACCAAAACTTGCAAAGGCAGGACTGAAAGGCAAAGTTATAGTTTTAAATGCTTGCATTATTAAGAAGAAAGTTCTCAGTTAGAAAACAAACCTTACAACCGGAGGATCCAGAAAATAAGAGCAAACTAAATCCAAAGTTATCAGAAGGAAGGAAATAACAAAGATTACAGCAGAAATAAATAAATAGAGAATAAAATCAATAGAGAGGATCAACAAAACTACAAGTTGGTTCTTTGAAAAGATCAATAAAATCGACAAACTTTTAGCTAGTATGGCAAAGGATAAAAGAGAGGACACATAAACCAAAATCAGAAATTAAAGGGGGGCTTATTGCTGACCCCACACAAATAAAAAGGTTTATATCTGGATACTATGAACAACTGTATGCCAACAAATTAGATAACCTCAATGAAATGGACAAATTCCTAGAAACAAATTACCTACCCTGACTCTAGAAGAAAAGGAAGGTCTCAATAGACTAATATCAAATAAAGATATTATATAAGTAATCAGAAACCTCCCAACAAAGAAAAGCCCAGGACCAGATGGCATCATTGGTGAATTTTTCCAAACATTCCAAGAATGCACTAGTAATGAAGAACATGAAGAGGAAATCAAGGAAAGAATTCCATATTCAACAGCAACCAAAAGAATCAAATATTTAGAAACAAATTTATAACCAAAGATGTAAAGGACCCATACATAGAAAACTACAAAAATTGCTAAAAAGAAGATCTAAGTAAATAGAAGGATATTATATGTTTATGCGTAGGAAAAATAAATATTGTTAATATGTCAATACTACCCAAAGCTGTTTACAAATTCAACACACTCTCAATCAAAATTCCAACAGCCTTCTTTGCGGCAACGAGAAAGTCAATCATCAAATTTATACGGCAGGGTAATGGGGCCTTGAATAGTCAAAATCATCTTGAAAAAGAATAATGAATTTAGAGGGCTCACACTGATTTTAAAACGTATTAGAAAGCCACAGCAATCAAAACAGCATGGTACTGGCACAAGGACAGGTATATAGACCAATGGAATGGAATTGAGAGTTCAGAATAAATCCTCACATTTATGCAACTGATTTTTCACAAAAGTGTCAAATCCACTCAATGGGGAAGGACTAGTCTCTTCAACACATGGTTCTGGGACAAATGGATATTCACATGCAAAAGAGTGGAGGTGGAGCTCTATCTCACATCATATGCAAAAAATAAGTCAAAATGGACCAAAGACCTAAATATAAGGACAAAAACAATAAAACCCTGAGAAGAATACATCTTCTGGACCTTGTGTTAGGCAAGGGTTTCTTAGACTTTATACCAAAAGCATGAGCAACAAAAAAATAGGACTTCATCAAAACAAAAAAATTTTGTGCAACACAAGTCTTCATGATGGAAGTGAAAAGACGAACTACAGAAGGAGGGGAAATATTTGGAAACCACATATCTGATAGGCGTTTAATTTCCAGAATATATAAAGAAATCTCACAATACAATAACAAAAAGACAAACAACCTAATTAAAAATGGGCAAAATACATGAATAGACAGTTCTCCAAAGCTATACAACAGGCCAAAGGGCACAAGAAAGTATGTTAAACATCATTAGCCATTAGAGAAATGCAAATCAAAATCAGGAGATAGCCCAATAGAATGGCTAATATTTTTTTTAATAGTAAAATAACCAGTGTTGGAGAAGATGTAGGAATGTCTATGTTCCCATTGTCTATGGGAATGTAAAATGGTGCAGCTACTTTGGAAAACAGTTTGATGGTTCCTCAGAAAGTTTAATATAGAATTACCATATGACCCAGCAATGCCATTTCAAAGATTACCTAAAAGAATCAAAGCAGGGATTTGAATAGATATTTGTCTACCGATGTCCATAGAGGGATTATTCACATTAGCCAAAAGATGGAATCAGCCCAAGTGTCCATCAAAAGATGAATGGATAAAATGTTGCATTTACATACATGGAATATTATTTGGCCATAAAAAGCAATGAAGTTCTGATATATGTGACACCATGGATGAGCCTTGAAGACATCATGTTGAGTGAAATAAGGCTGACACAGAAGAACAAATATTGTACAATCTCACTTATATGAAATCATTAGAGTAAACAAATTCATAAGGGACAAAAACTACAATACAGGTTACCAAGGGTCAGGAGGGGATATAGGGAATAAAGAGTTAAACTTAATTGGTACAGAGTTTCTGTTTGGGGTGATGTAAACTTTTTGTAATAGGTGGTGGTGTTGGTAGCATAACATTGTGAATGTAATTAATACCACTTACATATTTTAATGTGGTTAAAAGGAGAAATTTTAGGTTGTATATAAGTCGCTAGAATTAAAAAAAAAACAGGACTGTACAACACAAACAGTGAACGCTAATGTAAATTATGGCCCAGATTTAATAGTGCAATATAATAATATTGTCTCATAACTTGTATGTAACAAAGGTACCACACAAAGGCACTTTGTCAATAACAGGGAAAACTGCTTGGGGGGTGGCTAGAATATGGAAACTCTGTATTTTCTGCAAGATTTTTTTGCAAAAAAAACTACAAATCTAATAAAAAAATACAGCATGGATTATTTAGGAGACTACTTTAGAATGCAGAGCTGTAAGTTCACAGGATTGAAAAAGAATTGTGGTTTGGGGCATGAGCATAAATTCAACAGGTTTGGATAGGATATTGGAATGTTTCTTGCCAAATAATGCCACGAGAACATGTAATTGCTGGTGTTTGAAAAGAGGGTTTGAGAAAATTGCCAAGAGAATGCCAAGATAAACCATTAACCTCACAGTTTTATCCCTACCCCGAGTACGGAAGGGACATTAGAGATAATTCAGTCCTATATATTCAGGATGAAAGAACTGAAGACTTTTCCTGCCAAGCCATGCCTATCACAGTGCCAGGTCAATTTACAAACTTTGAAAATGCGTCTAACATTGGGAAATTTGAAGTAGTGGAAAGAGCTTTGGATTACTGTCAAAAGATAGGAGTTTGATTTGAGATCCTTTCTTGTTACTTGCTAGCCACTTGGTCTTGACTAATAATATATTACTGAGATAGACTCCCATCCTATAATTTTTAGGCAATAATAATAATAATAATGCCCCTTCACATAGTTGGAGACTATAAATGATTAGTGTCCATAAATATTTACCCTTATTATTTTTGCAAAAGTCCTTCTCAAAATAGCATTATAATAATTCATAGCAGTGTTGCAAATTTTCTAGAATTCTTCAAGATTACATAACTGAGAACTAAGTACAGATGAACGTATATAGGAAGACAAAGAAAATTTTATAAATTGTTCTTATATCCAAACTACTAAGACGTTAAGAATTTGAAAAATTAAAAAAAAAATCCAGCTGGACTTCGTTACAGTTAGTGTGAAGGCAGCTTGACGCATCATCCTCTTAGGATTTTATCTCAGAGTTATAATGAAGCTACATTTTCTATCCAAGTTATGGAAACCTTTTTGAGTAAAATATTGACCCAGGAAGAATTTAAAAGAGACTAGTTAAGTCTAAATAAATAAAAAATTCAGAAATAAGCTCAACTACCCATGGAAGTTTATTATAGAGTAAAGGAGGTAGTATTTTATATAGGTAAAGAAAAGATGGATTATTTAATAAATGCTGCTGGTAAAACTGCAAAGCCACTTGGGCAAAAATTGGATTTCTTTTTTATTCCCTATATTTAAATAAATTTCAGATGGATAAAATAAGTAAACATAAAAAGCAGATAAAATATGATTTTTAAAGAATCATGGAAAGGCATTCCAAGGATGACATTAAATTTAGAAATTATAACCAAGACTGATAATTCTGACAAGATAGGAATTAAAAATGTCTTTATACACTCACACACGCAAACATAAATAAAGCTAAGAGACAAACCAACAACTGTGAAATGTATTCACAATATATATGACAGAATAGGCTAAATTCCTTACAAATCAGTCAATAAAAGATGAACAAAATAAAATAAAATACAAATGGCCAATTCAAATATGGGAAAACTCTACTCAGTTATAAAAATACTGAGTTCATTCATTATTAATTCACTCCATTCATAATGAAATACATTCAAATTAATGTCAAGACCTTTTTTATCTGTTAGTTGAGCAAAGACTAAAAATAGTTTTATTATGTAGCATTGGTATTTGTGTGAAGAAAAATGCAATTTTACATTGTTGGTGGGAAGGTGGGAGTACAATCTTTTGGAAGGGTAATATCTATTAAAAAATTAACCAATCACTTCTTAGAATTTATTCTAAAAATACACTTCCATGTGTAGAAAGTACAAGGATTTTTGCAGCATTTTTTGATATAGCAAGTATTTGAAACAATCTCAATGTCTATCAAGATAATAATTGTTATATTGCATTAATGAAATAGAATACTATTCAACTATTTTAAAGAAGGAGAAAAATCTCTATGGGATGATTTGGAAAGATCTTCAAGATGTAGTGTTAAGTGAAAAAGCAAAAATCAAAACCAAAAAAACCTATATGACAGCATCGATAGTTGATCCCATTTGTGTTTTTAATAAACATGTATTTACATTTAATAAAAATGTGAAATATCACAAATACAAATGCAAATACAAAAAAAAATCTGAAAGGATACAAAATCAACTGTTTTAAGTGAATTCCTCCAGGGGACCGAGTTTTTGATTAAGAGAAAAATAGTTTTATTTTTACATAATCTTTTGTATTATTTAATTTTTATATAATGAGTATATGTTAATTTAATGATAAAACGTTTAAACCATGCTGTTAGGTAAATGGTGAGTTATGCTCATTAACTGCTATATAAAACCTCCAGTTTTTTAAAGTTCTAAATGAAAGCCTTTTTTAAATTTAAAGACTTAAAAGATTTTCAGTCTATGTACATGCCTACCATCTTTTCCTCTGTTTTATCCATTCTGTGACTTTAAGTTCCATGAATTTATTTGTTGTATATCTGAAATTCTACATATTTCCATGTAATCTAACTTTGTTAATATAAATTAACTTAAATAAAATCTAATACCCATCATGAATATAACAATTTTAAGTACAATGATTTTATAAGGTAGTGATTCTAGAATCAGACTTCCTGGGTTCAAATCCAAGCATTTTCATTTATTATCCGTGTGAACTAGGAAAGTTATGCAAACTCTTCTGCCTGTTTCCTCTCTTGTACAGTGAGGTGAATGATAGGGCAGTTGGAGGGATTATATGGAGTATAACAAATACAAATGTAATGTTTAACAGTGCCTGACACATAGCAAGCATTCAATAAATGCATTGGATGTTATTATAATTTATATTATTGTTAAAATACCTTTGAAAGATATTTTCAAAGTCAGTTCTGTTAAAATATTAGTCTGGTCTTCAGATATGACTAACTTTCAAAATGTAACCTAAACATAGGTGGAATTATTACTTGACCCATGGCTAAAAGGGGAAAAAGTTAAGTCAAAAAAAGTTCATTTATTTATTTCTGAGAGAGTTTACTATGGTTACAAATATTCTGAAAAGAAATGCCTTGTTTTTATTCATTTTAAAAAAATGGTACATGCTGCACTTTCTATTTTATAGTGTGGGCAATTTTGCATGAGCCCTTTTACTCTAAGGTCTGTTGAATTTAGAGCAGCAAAGGCCAAATTTTGATGGGTGTTTTAATGTTTACCCTTTTTATGTGACCATCATTCCCCCAATACTTTAAAATGTATTAGAGCCCATTATCAGCGAACACGTGCAATTTGAGAAGGATCACTGGGGCTTCTAGCAAAATAGGAGCTTATTGAGATGCTACAGCTATAAAATTTTGATGTTCCTGGCTTGGCTCCCTTGTAACTTTCCCTTATTTTACAGGCAGGGAAACGCTCGAATCCTTGACCTGGTAGGAATAGTTATTCAAGAAGCCCAATGATTTGCAACATTTAACTCTAGCTTTGGGGCTGATAACCTCAAGTGCTTCAAAGCTCCAGCTGGTTGCCTGAGTTACTGCCAGTAAGACTAAAGTTAAGATGAGCCTGTGTGGGCCAGGTAGCTTTATGCATCTTCCTAACTGTCCAGCCCGCTGGCCCACGTAAGCCATGGGTACAAGACCACCAGTGAGAAGCTGTGACTGGTAGAGCAGCAACCTACCACCCCTTCTGCACATGAGAAGCAGTACTGTCCAGATCCTATGGTAAGTAGGAGAAACTTCATTTTCAGAGATGAAAAAGCATAGACTACTTATCAAATATGTACATTCACATTTCTCAAATATTTTTACCTAACCACAAACGCCAAGGCACCAAGAAAATAAATCCCCTAATCAGAAAGCAATGGATAGAATCTGCTGCTGACAAAAATTACAGGACTGTTTTTCCCTGTTTATTTTGCATCTTAGATTATAGATTTTTTTTGCCAATGCTTTCTTTGTATATCCATATAAATTCATAGCTAGGGACATTTTTGCATTTATAACTCTGCAGGGTCACTACTAAGAAACATAGATGTCTCCATAAGTGGGACTCATTTCAAACGGGCATTATCACCCTTTTTCTTTCATCAAAATTCTGAAGCATGCAATATTCTGGTTGCAACTGGCTTTATATTAGTATCATTTTGGAAAAATCAGAAAGCTACAAATACATCTTGGAGATGACTGTTTGCAGCAAAATTTTTCTGTCTTTTCCCCAATAATTCTGCTTTCATTTTTTTTAAGCGATAGTTCAGACAGAACATATCAAAGATAAGCGTTAGTGAGACACTGTGTATGTGTTTGCGCATCTGAGCTGGGATTTTTTTTTTTTTTTTTAAAGGAGAGAGTATCGGTCATGTCATGGAGAATGCCAGATGCCTTAACAACTTAAATATTGACTATGTATTTTCTAGGTGGTAAACCCATCAAAGCAAAATGAAAATATCTTTAAATCTCTCAATGCTGCTAACCATTTATTGGTTTGTAAAATGTTTAAAACTATTTCTCTTTTCCATACCAGATTTATAGTGTTTCACCAATTTGGATATTATGTGATTGTTTGCTTAAGGTAATGGGTGTCAATGAATCATTTCTCTGTCTCCTTCAGCTTTTAGCCCTTTGGGTCCTTCAACGGCCCTTAGAAAGAACTGGAAGTTGTGAGATTGTTTGTACACACCCATACACACACACACAGAGGACAAGGGTATTCCGTGAGCTAGAAAAACCACCTGCTGTGCTTTTAATTTTGAGACAGCAACATTAAACAAATATTGATGATTTTTCAAAGATAATATTTCCATGCAAACAAAAGTGCAGTTTTCTGAGATGACATGCTGTTAAGTCATTCTGGTAATCCATCAGAAACTTCAAACTGTGCTTCTAACAATTCAGATGGCTCATCAAACCCAGCATCAGTAAAAATAGTTAAGGCAGATCATTAAATTGGCATCTATAAATCCTGGGACCTTGAGGAAATAATACAACTAGGTATTTGTACTCTGAAGAATTATCAAAACGTTGGAGATGTTAACTTAACGATAGAAGAGGGACATTAACCATATTATTTACTGACAGTGTTTAAAAGCTGGTACCAGAGATGAAAGCATGGATTACATTTTCTTTGAAGAGATATTCCAAGCATTACAAGAAATGAGAAAATAACATGTGTATCAGAAATTATAATGAAATGCCCATTTATGGCTTTAATTTGATGCATATATATATATATATGTGTATAAATGTGTATGTATATAATACATACAAGTGTATGTGAGATTGAGAGAGAAAATAAACATTTTCCTTTTTATGTGCATTTTTAGGAGTCAAGGGTTAACCTTATAAAGGTGAAGTATTTTAGAGCTGACCGATAACTGTCTCCCATTTCCTTTAAACTTTTCCATTCTGAAGCTGGATAATTTGATACACAAAGAAGCTGAATAGTTTGCACTAGGTCACAAAGTTAATTTAAGTTATAATAAGGAAAAGCCCTGTACTTCATCTGTAGTCCAGACTACTTTCAACTCTGCCAGCTTGTCTTGTTTTCTACAGTTCCCCTTATGCTGGTATGAAGATGTACATGAATTTTGAAAAGACCAGTATTTAGCTAAATATAAAAATTAAAAAAAAATTCCTATTCTCTTATGCCACTGGCAAATCTTTCCGATGCAAAAACCAAAGGTGGAGCATAATCAACTTTTCTTTAACAAATCAATTTTATTGATAAATATTAGTAAAGCAGACAATCCATCCAAAGTGTATGATCAGTGGTATTTGGTATAATCACATAGTTGTGCCTTCATCACTTCAATCATTATTAGAGCATTTTTATTATTTCAATAATAATAATAAACAAAAAATAGACTAACAAAAAACTCAAACTTTTTTTTTTTTAAGTGCTGGGCCCAGGGATTGAACCCGGGACCTCATATGTGGGAAGCCAGCGCTCAACCACTGAGCCACATTGGCTCCCCTGAGTTAGTTTTTTTGTTTGTTTTGCTTGTTGTTTTATTTTGTTTTTTTTTAGGAGGCACTGTAAACCGAACCTGGGACCTCCCATATGGCAAGCAGGCACTCAACTGCTTGAGCCACATCTGCTCCCCTCAAACTTATTTTTAATGAGTTTGGATAAAACAGGTTAAGAAAATAGGGATGGCTCTGCTACTATATTATTAATGTTAATGTTTTAATTTAACATTACTGAAAAACTTAATAGAACACAATCATTTAAAATTTATTTGTGAAAATGAATACTCAAGAACACTGAATTTGTCTCTGGCATAATGAGGTTGCTAATTTATTTCCTTTCTTACCACCTAAAACCTAGAATAATTGCTTTGAATTTTCTCTCCAATAGTTGCAAATGCAAACAGTTGTCATCTCCATTCTAGATAATAAATTCCTCCTGAGGAAAAATTGATATTGACATGTTTCTGTTCCCTTTAAATTGTTTTTGTTTGTTGGTTGTTTGGTTGGTTTTTGGTAAATAAAGTGTGCTTAATAAAAGCCTTAAAAATGAACTTGAAATAAATGGATGGATAAATGAATGCATTTGTCTGGTAAACACTGGCTTTCTTATTTAGTTACTCCACTGAACTATGAGTTTATTTAGGACAGAGAAGGTATTCTGATCGTCACTTATTACTGTCATCTACTAGGTATTCAATAATGTTTGTTGAATGAATCAATCAATGAGTCAAGTCTATACTGCCTTTGTCTTTGATTTTTTCCCAACTTTCATTTGGGTATGTCTCATGACTTCAGCTAGACTGGGAGCTGATCATGGTAATTAATCTCCTAAATAGTGCTTAACAGAGTTCCTGGAATACAGCAGGACTTCAATAGGACTGTTAAATGGACAAATCATGCCCTGTGATTGCTTTTTTTAAGCCTAGAGATTGTTCCTATATTGTGTAAGTCTAAACTACAAGAGGGAAATAAAATTTAGGTCAATATAAAGAAAATTTTTCCAATAATTACATATTAATATTTTAATATCTAATTCCAATATCTAATATTTTGATATTGGGTTTGGTTTCATTTTGAAGAAGTGAGTTGCTAAGATCCCAAATCCAGCAAATGTGCATATTACTGCCTGGACTTTTCTATAATGGATGCCCATATTGGGTAGAAGTTTATTCTAGATAATATATTTATGATTCTAAGACTGGGATTATAAAACTATATAATTACATTTCATTTCCTTGCTTACAGATTTTTCATCATAGCGGTAACAAATCCTTATTAAATAAAATGAAAAATATATGGCGATGAAGGAAATTGGCTATATTTCCACTGCCCCAACACAACCACCTCCAATATATTGGTTTATTTCTTTTCAATTTGTTTTTATGTACATATATTTGTAATTTTCTCTTCAAATTGTAGATGTATTCTTATACTTCATAGATTTCATTTATTAATTTTATTTCATCTTGAGAAAAAATGCTTTTTAGTACTAAGTAAGCAAATGTAATTTCAAGTTGTGATGCTCGGCATACATATTAATTGTGTTCCCCTCACACAAGGAACTCACATATGTAATTTATCTCAAAAAATAATCAAAATATCAGACATGGAAACAAAATGAATATGAATGAAAATAATATATATACATACATATACATGCATACATGCATATGCCATTTGTATAAATATCTTTATCTTCAATTCCTTGCCACTAAGTTGACAATGAGACTTCACAACTTTTTTCAGAAAATAATTTCCCAAAACTCTCATAATAAAGTATGCTATAAAGTGAATTTTGTGTTCCTACTGATTTCTAATATAAAAATGAAGTCCCCTAGGGCAAATGTATCACCTCTGCTCAGTCTCTTGATCTGTTAAAAAAGAAAAGGCTAATGTAAATATTTACTGTACAAAGTTGTTTCGAGGATTAAAGGAATTAATGCATAAAGCATACTTAGAGAAGTACCTGACACATAGTTAGTGCTTCATAAAGGTCAACTATAATCATCATTCCTGGGAAATACTTCTGGTCAAATGAGAATACTAAATCTTGAGGTTTAAAGTACTTTTCCTTCCTAGCCTCAGTGAAATGTAAAATATAATCATTTTTTTGTCATCATAATCTTTTATATGTCACTTAAACTTTCCCCTGTTCTACACCTTGGTATCTTCTAACTTGACCAATGCAAAAAATATGGGAAAACATGACCTTTTAACACTGGCTCCCTGCTGTACTTTTCTCCAATTATTTAAATTTCTTAGAGTCTGCTAGGCTGCTAGATACTTGCAGCCTTATCTCAGAAACTACTTAGTTGGAGTTTTCTCAGATCTATGTTTCAAACTAATATCATGAAATAACTGTCTCCTCAGAGGCAGAGAGCCTTTCAGATTAAGGGATAGAGTAAGAGGATGTAGAGTAGGTCATAGTATGTATGCTAGACACAAAGTAAGAGGAGCCAGGAACTCGATTTGGGTCGGCTTTGGTGGAGGACAATTTCTCCCTTCCAGCTATCAGTATTGCAATTCATATATCCACTGAGATCAAGGTGGAGATTTTACTCCAGGCATTTAAGTCAGTTTGTTTATCAATTTGAAATTTTAACAGCCAGTTAGGAACTGGATTGAAAATAGGTGATCAGCTTCAATCCTTAAATAATTTCTTTGAATATGAAAGATTTCAGTAATGGCTTTAATTATTTTCCTTTGGTTATTGTTCTTTATGTGGTTTAGAGCTTCCTTTCATATTAAATTAATTAAAAAGTGGCTGAGAACTCTGGAAAATACTTTTGTGGGTAAAGTAAAACTATATAATGCTATTCACCTTTTTTGGTTCAGTCATCACTTCTAGACATTTAATGGAGTAAAGATGAGATACCATCTCCCTTGTCACTCTTTTGTTTTTACCAGTTTATTGCACTATTACTTGTCCACTGAAACCAAATGGCCAATATCCTCTGTAGAACAGTGCAAAGTGGGGAGGGGAGGCAAACTATTATCAATATTAACCTAGAGAAAAGGAAAAAAAAAAAAAATTTAGATTACAGTGTATAATGTATGTTTTGTATCGTGTATATTTTCAATGGGTTATTTATTTGTGGTTATAATGAATATTAATAAGAATTTCAATATATTCTAGAGCATATGAAATAATGTAAAGTGATAATTTATGCAATTTTATTCCATTTAGACAGATCATGCAGTCTAAAAGGCAAAATACTGCAAGAAACAAAATATTATATATTTATTTAAATAAATAGATAATGCAATATAACTACTATAACTATACGAGTTTTAGAAATTTATTCAATAGAGTCCCATATCACTTGAACAGAATTGTTTTTTCAAAAAGAAAGAGAGATTCTATAAGGACAGTGTCATAAGTTTATGGTCAAGCAAAGATACTAATATACTAGCTTTGAGTCACTCCACTCCCTGACATGTGGCATTAGAATAGTCATCCCTTTTTTTAACTTTTTATTTTGAAATATTTTCAGACTAGAGGGCAGTTACAAGAATAATACAAACCCCACACAGAGAACTTCAACATAACCCTAACCTCCCTCCAAGATACACAGATCAATCGATTTTAACATTTTGCCACATTTGCCATATTATTCTATTTATCCATCAACTTATCATCCTATCTATCTATTGATCAATCCATCCATCCATCCATCCATCCATCCATTTGCCTGTCTGTTTGTCTATTTATCAATCCATTTTCTGAACACTTGAGAGTAGATTGTATACATTATGCTCCCTGAACTCTCATTACTGCCATGTACATTCTATAAGACCAAGGATATTCACTTATGTAACCAACGTAAGTGCAGTTATCAAGTTAAAGAAATTTAACAATGATATAAAGCTTACAGTTCTGCACTCTGATTTTTTCATCTGTCCCAATAATGTCCTTTTGAGCCTTTACTCTTCCCTTGTTAGATCCCATTCAGGATCATGTATTGTATTTAATTGTCATTGTCTCTTCAGTTGTTCTTTTTTTTTTTTTTTTTTAAGTGGGAATATATAGACAATAAAAGTTTTCCATTTCAACCACTCCCACACATAGCATTCACAATGTTGTGGTACCCTCACCACCTTCCATTAGTAAAAGTTCCCCATCTCCCAAAACAGAACCCTATACCCATTATGCATTAACTCCCCATTTCCCCTGTGCTCCACCTCTGAAAACCTGTACTCTAATTTCTGTTTCTATGAGTTTGCATATTCTCTATTTTCTTTGCAGTTACCATGAGGCTTAAATTTAACATCCTAACTCTATAATAGTCTTGCTTTGATACCAACTTAACTTCAATAGGACACACAAACTATGTTCCTATACCCTTCTGTTCCTCCACCTTTATGTAGTTCTTGTTCTTGTTACACATTACATGTTTATTTATTATAAGTCCCAAACCACTGATTTATCATGACATTTTGCGCGTTTGTCTTTTAGATCCTATAGGAAGTAAAAAATGGAGACATAAACACAAAGTACAAAAGTACTGTCATTTATATTTACCCATGTCTTTATCCTTACTGGAGATCTTCATTTCTTCATGAAGATTCTATTGTCTATTGTCCTTTCCTTTCAGCCTGTAGAACTCTCTTGTAGGTCCAAGTCTAGCGGTAATCAAGTGTCTCAGCTTTTTTTTATCTGGAAGTGTCTTAATCTTTCCCCCACTTTTGAAATTCAATTTTGCCAGACATAGAATTCTTGGTTGGCAATTTTTTGCTTTCGTCACTGTAAATAATGTCATCTTGCAGCCTTATAAGGACTCATTATATATAAAATCAGCTCTAAAGCTTTTAGTAGAATTTCAAATTTACTCAGCAACAAATCTTCTTCCATTTCTGTCAAATAGGTGGCTTGGCAAACAGGTGGATTTCAGGGGATTACACACACATCCATCTATCTAAATATTATATTTATATCATATTTTCATAAGAATGTATCTTTATATACATATAAAGATATAAAGGCAAATATCTTTATATCTTTACATGTGTTATATATTCATATAACACTTATTCATATGAATTTGTATTTATATAAATGTATATGTATGACATATAACTTTTCAAGGGTTAATACGTATTATACACTATTCATTAAAAAGTATGAATTCATATTTAAATTGTATACATTTATATTTAAATAGTATAGCTCTCTCTTTATTTATAGGATGTCCCAAAATTTACAGTTCAGTTTTAAGTTTTAATCATTTCTGATCTATAAATTCTACATGCACAAAATATTATTTGAAAATTAATTATATAAATTTATTTTAAACTTAGTGTTGTGAATTTTGAATAAATATTTAAATATTTTTTAGATCCTCTGATTAAAGATATCAAATGACCGAAGTAGGCAGACAGCCTCAGAAAAATGGCCTCATGGTGCTGGAAAGGAAGCATCTAAAACAAACTTTGACCACTTCAAACTATCATCTAGGGAGAGCCTTGTGTATACACTTCTAACACAAAACAATGGCTCAAAGCTATTTTAAGAGATGAACATAAACAGCTGAAGCACTTCACTAAATAGAGGCCCATTTCATCAGGGCAGAGTTTGGTGCTACTCCATGTAGGTTTGCTCTAGTGGGAAAGGAAATGCAATCTTCAGGGTTAGGATGATTAAAGCTGAGGCATCTTCAGAGAAAAACAGACCTGCTCAGTTTTAATTGCATAGGGATGAAGTTTTTGTTTTTCATTGCCTCAAAGCATCAAATTTTTAAATTTAATTTAGTAAGCATACTAATGAAACATATCATCTAATGGCTTATTTGAGGCTATAGCGTATAAGATACCATTGTTTACTGCTCTGAAATATTAGACTTGTTTCCCCCAAAGAATCTAAAATTGCTCTGTAAATACTATAAGACTCTGATCAGTCCTAAAGTTGTCTAGGTTTAAGTCAGTTGTGTACACTACAGGTCCATCACTATTCTATACTCATTTCTGAATTACCAGAGTACTGCATTGCTCTGCGTGCGGGTCCAAAGTACACCCTCAATAAGCGTTTGACAAACTCCCATGACATTTTCAATTTTATCATATAATATAAAGAAGCTCTAAAACATTATTTCCCATTTAAATATATCAAAATAGATTATTATGCTTGAAAAAACAAAATTCTACTAAAAAGCTTTAATAGGATATGTGTTAAAAATTGGTCTTACTTACATTTAGGTTTTAAAGAATACATTAAACTCAAAGGAAAAGCCATGATGAAATTTCTTAAAGTCATAGTTTTGTCATGAATCTTCTACTAGTGTTCTATGATTTTAAATATCCTGTCTTGCTCCCAAACACTTGGTCTGCTTAAGGCTTCTGATTTACCCTCACTCAAGTTGTACATACATATATACATACATATATATAGTATTTAACCAACTTTATTGAAAATTTTGATCTAAAAATCCAGAACTCTAGATATGTGTGAAAGAGAGATGAGTGGCTGTATTTCTACAGGAAACCTTAGTCTCCAATATCTCTTGTAATAATGCTATGTTCTATAGCTGTAGGCAGTAGGCACTGGCATGAAATATTATTATAGGATATTTCATTTATTTTAATGCCAATAGGCATTATATGCATGCATGAATGAAAGAATGAAATTTAACAAGTGGACATATGAAAAATATATAATTATGTAAATTTCATAGAGTTGCAAAGTAACACAATGATTTGAAGAACCACAAAACTGCATATTTGTTATTATGATCCTTCAGTTATTTTTAAACTCACTTATAAATGCAAGGTTCCTTTTCATTTGTCTTCTTTATTCTAATTTCACATTTGAACATCTTGTATCTGGGACTTACAGAACTAATTAAAATGTAGGGTCAAAGCACAGTTCCAACCACAATTCAAACCAGAACACTAGATGTTGGTATTTGTTCAATGAATGAGTGAATGAATAAATGAATAGATGACTGAGGTTTTGATGAAGTCGGTGAGCACCACTCCAAAATACTTAGAATAATCATTGGAAAGATAATGCAATAAAATCAATGTCAATATATGTGAAGGCAAAGTTTTCCTCTGTGTTTAGAATAACAGTTAAATTTATACTCCCCTTATAATAGCAATAGTGTCACAAATATCATTATTTCTACATTTCTATGTGTAAAACACAATTTTCGTTTTCACTGTTCTCTATCAGTACTCATGTTTTTCATCATGAACTGCCAGGTATGTTGGTTAAGCAAATGGGACAAAGATATTCTAATAGGCACTTTGATCATTATTAATATTTTGTAAAGTTAACTTCTGAAAAGAACTCTTTACTCTTTTCCCTCACATAATGCTGGGGCAAGTCAACATAATAGTCCCTGAAAAAACACAGTGCCTGAGAACTTACATGATCCTCACGGGAACTCAGTGGCAGACAGAGGCTGTGAATTTAGAAATCAAAATATTAACTTTTCCTTCGATGAAGTGATGACTGACTCTACCATTTTTATAGAAACATTAGATATGTGCTCTCCAGACAGAGGAGGCCACTCTCCAGTCCCTTCCTGACTGCTAGACCTTTCCGGGGGCTCAACAGATGGACCAGCTTGTTTTCATTTGAAAAGCTGTATAGATCATGTCACTACAGACCCAAACTCTATTCCCACATTTTAATTTAACTTAATGCTATATCATACAAAAGAATTGGCTCAATTTCATCTATTTGGATTAGTGTAATGTATTAGACAGGAGGCTTATAATTTTCTTTTCATAAAAATGTGCCGAAGATCAAAATGCAAAATGGTGCATTTTAAAATTCATTAAAGATCGTTGACATGTTCTCCTGTTAGCAAGGCTCCAGAGAGCACAGATGGCAATTAGTCACACAGTTGTTGATGGTTAACTCCTTTGACTGAGGAGCAGTGCCATCCCGGAAAAGAACCTCTAAAGCTCATGGAATGAACAGTAACATAAAATGTTATTCAATGCATCTTCGATCAGTATTCCAACATTCTTGGACCCTTATAAGAATTTTTGCTTAATTTAGTGCCTTCACAATGGCTGATTGATGGAAAATCCAGTGCTAGCAGGATGGGTGACCCTTTAAACAAGCGATTCTCCAAGTGTGGTCCCTGGATCAGCAGTCAGCATCAACTGAGAACTTGTTAGAACTACAAATTCTCAGGCCCTAGCCCAGACCTACTGACCCAGAAACTCCAATGGTGGGGCCCAGCAATCCATGTTTTTACAAGCCCTCTGGATTATTCTCATGCAAGTCAAAATTTGAGAAGCTCTGTTATAAGCTATTTGGAGATGCCTAAAATAAAAAGGCGCTCCAGACAACACAGTGGATTACAAAAGTTAAATTATCATGAAAACATAATTTGGTCATGGACAAGATGTTTAATTCTTATCTTCAATTTATTCACTTTAGCTTCATTAGAATTAATGTAAATAGACATAAAAATTCATTGATACAGCACTATGTAGAAGGTCAAATGTAAGTTCACCCTGTGAAGATTCTTCTTTTAACAGTGGAGGAATGGAAGCTGAGGACCTAGGCTGAGTTGCTGTTAAAGTCTTCACATAATGGCAAGGACCTGAGAAGCTAAATTATTTATTCCCTTTATTGGTCCATATGTCCATCTTCCATGTCCTATGATTTCGGGACTATTTCCTTCTATCACACATTCCCTTTACATATCACAAAATAGGGCTCAAAACCACAACCATTTAGAGTATGAAGATATTAGCAAATTATCAATAATGGGAGCCCAATATGAAAGATATTCCCTTTCTTTGAATTTGTTTTTTATATGCCCTTCAAAACAATTCCAAAATTCCTTGGAAATATGACTATATGCTAGCTCATGATTACATTTACATTCTTTTAACCCATATTTCTTTTATTGTTTTCATTCTTTAAAATAGTTTCCATATCAACATTGTCAAGTGTGGCTATCACTGGTCATGGAAACTTAAAAGCAAACAAATAAACAAACAAAAGGTGAAAAAAAAAAAATCTTTGTCTTTAGGAGACTGATACAACCCAAAGATCCACTGACCAAAGCCTTAATCAAAATTCAATGTACAACTAAAATTTTAATATTTTGAAACCATCTTCAATGAATTATCATAGTTGTTTATAAATAATCAGATTTGAAAAGTAAAGTATTGAGTTTATTGAAGAAATAGATCAACAAAGCTCATAATATGATTAACATATGCTCCAAGTAAAAAATCTTGTTCCGTCAATTAAAAAAAAACTTTTACAAAGTACAAGGAAAGTATGAGTTTTGTTAGTGTGAACACTGTTGAGTACTCTAAAATACTAGCAATGGACATTCATGCAGAAACAATTGCCATAACTGTATGACTTGAATGAAAAAAATAGTGATAAAATAATAGAAGTTTTCACTATTTTAAAACTTTCCTTCTACTCATTTTTTAAAAAAAGTGTTGCTTGCTAAAGCCTATCTAAAGGCAGGTGCAGGCTCTACAAGGAAAAGCTATGCTCACAAGAGCCAAAGGTTGGAAGGGCTGAGCTTCAAGAACGTGTTTCACTGCCGAACCCAATCATATCACTGCACCACTGTCACACCATCCACTGCACAACTACACCCTTCCACCTTATCGTAGATTTTGCCCATATGGACATCAGCTCACCACCCTCTACTCCCTTTCTGTCTCCTGTAAACCTATCTTCCAGACTCTGCATTTTCCAGACATTGGAGTTGTCCTGCATGACATTGCAATGACGGATACAGGCCATTATATATCTTGTCATAACCTACAAAATTGTCCATGGTTAGTAGCAATGCTTCAATGCATGTTCATCAGTTGTAACAAATGTACCACACTAATGGAAGATGTTGTTGATGTGGGAAAGTGGAGGGGGGGGAGTGAGGTATATGGGAATCCCTTATATTTTTTATGTAACATTTATGTAATCTAAACCTTCTTTAAAAATTAAAAAAAAAATTAATTAAAAAGAAAAAAGAATATATTTCAGACAGGCAGGGGACTCTTGGCAGTCCCCTCTTTCAGAGCCCTCTTTATTCTCCACTAATCACTAATCTATCTTTATAAGACCTTCAGTTTTATAGGCTGATGTTTGCTGCACCCTCTTCTGCCTTTAGGCAGAGTAGAATATTGTTCATGAGATTAGGTTAAAAAAGGCCCTTATCAGCAGGGAGTTTATTGACAGCATGGTTTACAGATGGAAAATGATAGTAATAAGGAAGCTGCATAAATGCTCTTCACGGTGGGCCAAAACCTCAGCCAATGGCTCATATACATGGAGCAAAATTATTAAAGCATTTTGTTTCAGACACTGGAATGGTTCCCTAAATTAGAACAGACCCTCTAACAGTCCATCTGGCTAGGCTTTGGAAGGGTGGACAGATTGAGGCCTTTAGACACAATTCCCCAGAATACAAAAGGCAGGGTCATCTTTTGCCCACAGACCCAGAGGACTTCTACAGGAATTCAATACAAATTTACATTATTGAAACTCTGGTAGCTCATGTCCAAAGCAAAAAACTTTCAAAAAATAGACCTGAGTTATTCATGTCCTAGGTGTGAAAGATAATTTCCCATTTCCTGGTCAATGTAGAAATGCTTGGCATCCTATATGTGGGATCCAACTATTTGGCTGATGTGCTTTATATAAGATCAATGTCCTACCAAAGGGAACTGGGTCTCCTGGCTTCCCTTCATATGGCTGTGCCATGCACAGGGGCCACAGAGAACTGTGACCTCTTTGTATGTTGGCTGAAAATCAAGGTTGGCTTTAGGATCACCTCTTCTGGTTTGTTAACTAGCAACTCCTTTAGTTAGTCTTCCCATTTACAAATACTGCTTTTCTTCTCAAAGAAAGATGGTGGAATAAAAGCCTCCAACTGATTTACAGTTTTAGATCAAAGAGAAGAAGTTTGATTTCCCCTTCCTGCTCTCAAGAACATGCAATTTAACCAGAGGAACCCCTACAGATGGCCTATCCCCAGCACTGCTGGGGCTTCTGAGCCCTGTGTCCATAACAAGTAAGAGAAGCCAAAGAGCCCAAGTCAGCCATGGCATGAGTGCAATGAATGGAAGGCATCATGGCAACCATACCAAGGCCAAGAAGGGAGGGGGCCTATAATACAAAAGAAGGAAGGCCAAGCTGAACTGGGTGGGGGGTAACCTGGCTCACAACTGGCACCCAGGAAATGTTGATTGACTGGAAGCTCATTTCTGTTAACGCCCTGTTTACCCTTAACCATTTTATTTTTCTGAATCTTAGCTTCCCCTCATAAAACAAGGATGACAACAGTATTTGCCTCCCAGTACTGTGACAAGTATGAAGTGGGGCAATACCAGAAACACATTTTGTGAAATCTTAAGGAGTAAAGCTGATGCTTCTTGAAAACTCACCCAGGCACTGACATTTTAGAGGATTAAAGTAGTGCCGATTTTCTCATTTTTACTCTTGGTTTATTTAATAAAATAGGTAATCTGAATGGAAAGAATATGCCCTTTTCCAGGGGACTCAGTTTATTTATTCATTTTGAATAAACAAAGATGTGTCTGAAAGACATTTTTATTTTTCTGTATTGATTAAAATGCCCAAGAGATTGCTCAGCGTTTTGACAGGAAGTTCTAATCATCGTCTTAATCTTGCACCCCTTTTTCCTGACATTTTTACTAATTATGCTTCATGCATAAGTATTGACCTTTGACCTCTGTTGAAATGCAAAGACATATGGGAGGGGTAAAGTATTAAGTTGCGATTGGTTTTTATGTTTTTATGTTAATGAAACATCAGAGGTGAGGTTTCAGTGGGGGAAGATATTAAAAGAAAGATTAAAAAGCCTTGGCATTGTTGGATGCTTAGACATGAACTGAGAAGTTAGGACAGCAGAGTGCACTGAAATTAAGGCTGTTGATTTCAGCATTTTACTTGGGGTTCAGCTGATTAAAGAAGAGTATAGAGATATGGTCCTTTGCTCATAAGAGTTAGTAGTTTAGAAGCTCTAAAACTCATAGACACAGACTATCAACATTTTAGAGACTCCCCCCAACCCTTTGTCCAGTGAATTCAGAAAAGACTCCATTTTCTTCTGTCAGGAATGTTGTTTTTTTTAGGGAAATAAATCTGGGTGCCACTGCTTACGAGTTTGGTAGCAGTCTGCTTTTACCTTCTGATGTTTAGGAGTTGGTATAGATATCTTCCTTGCCCTAGAGACTAGCTCACTAGGCCACATTTCAAAGCAGAAAACAAACTGAGCACAACTGATTAACAAAAGTTCCTTTTATTTAACAGAAGGATGCTTTTGAAGATGCCACTTAAAAAAGGATGATCTAAAGGAGAAGGCTGACTACAAAAATATTTTGTCAATGTTTGAATGTTCTGTATCAAAATAGCTAAAACTGAGAAACATAATTTAGCACATAGCTGTTAAATGTTAGGCAGGTTTCTCTAAAATTTATGACAACTCTAAAAAGTAAATATTATTATCTCCTGTTTGAAGTATAAAAAGTAAAACTGAGTGTGATTAAGTAGCACATGCCAAATCTCACTGAGAGTAAATATATGAGCTGCACTTGGTAACCTAGGAGAATCTGCCTTCAAAGCCCATTTGCTTCCCTCTATACCATATTGCCTCTCAAGGTGTGGAATCTCTGGTGATAGGTACACAGCAACTTGCTCAAAGATTGCAGGCATGAGTCATTCAATTGTTATTCTTTTGAATAAAAATGTGAACGTAAATAGACCTTAGCTCTATCTCCTTCTCAAAATTTCCATAATTTTATCTTTTATGCATTAAAAGTACCCACTGTTATCTTAATGCAGAGCTTGTGTTTCTTATAGAGATTATGAGGGACTCTTGAGCTTGCTTGCAGCAATGTTTGCAGAATGGAAGACCATGATATTCTTGTGAAACAACAGTTTCAATGCATTTTCTTTCCCTCCTTCTTTTAGCAAAATCATTGCATTACAAGGCTTTATGAAAGGGGGCACAGACTCTACAAAAATATTTAGGCATATACAAGTACAGAGAGCCTACAGTGTTTAGAAAAATATATAGATAATTCCATATAGAGATGTTCAAATACTCATACTGACAAAAGAGATAAGATTTACTGAGTTAGACTAGATAGTATATGTGCAGCATCTGAATCTATATAAAAACCTAGAGAAAGATTGATTATTGCCTTTATCTCATGGATGAGAAAACAGGTTCAGAAAATTAAAAACTTTCCCATGATCACTGAATTAGTCAGTGATGGAGGTGAAACGTTAATCTTCCTAACTTGGAAAACTATATTGCCTCTTAAAATTCTTTATACAGTGTTCTATGGCTACTAATAATCTTCCCATAATTATTCATGTGAACGTACAGAGGATTGAGTTTAAATCTCACTGTCTTGGTGATCTACGATTTTTAATTCTAAACTTGCATTCTATTTCTCCAAGTACAATCAGTGCTTCTTCTAATGTTAACACATGGTTTATCTGAGACTCAAGTAATTACACCAATGACATCTATTGGATGATTTATACCAATCAAACTGAAGTGCAAATTTTATTCTTCATATTAAAAAATTCCTGCTAGCTGGGTACTTTTCCATATCTGCTTAAGTTCCTTAAGTTCTTAACTTTACATTTTCCGTAGCACTTAAGCACAGTTTCTTGTAAAATGGAGACCTTGAAAACTCCTATTTTACTGGAGTAAGTATGGGAATTGTATGACATTACACCTGCTGAAGTCTTTTGTAAACTGAAAACTAATAAACAGATTGTTATTGTGCTATTATTTCTATCAATAAACTCAAGTTCACAATTTTTGAATGAGTAAATTAATGAATTAATGTTCTCACAGAGACCAATGTAGGTTGAAAAGGGGGAGATGATGTCATATGTATGTAAATGTTTAATAAGGTCAATTGTAAATATGTGGTAATGGATGGTTTTGATGGTAACACATTATTATGCATGTAACAAACTGTTGATTTATGGATGTGATTGTGGCCAAAAGAGTAGTCTAAGGGGGTTAATGTTAGTTGGAGGATAATTTAGGGAATGTATAACAGTGATTTTGGTGGTAGTTGAGGATTGCGTTTAACAATATAAACACAGGAATGTTCTTCTACTATAAGGTGCTAAGAATGTGGTGAAAAATGGGGAAAAAAACTAATGTAACTTATAGACTATAGTTAACAAAAATAATGCAATGTTTTTGCAGCAAAAGCAAAGAAGGAGCCATATTAATGCTAAAGGTCAAAAAAAGAATATGGGGCTTGATTTTGTGAGATATGAATATGATTAAGCTTTTTTTCTCTTCTTCATTTTTTTTTTCATGAGTAAGGAGACCTTGATTATGTCATTAAATCTGTGTTCATTTGTGTATCTTTCTGAACGCTGGGGGAACAATTAAGTTTGTTGTTGAAATTAGATGAGACAGAAGTGCCTGGACAGAGCTATTTAGTAGTAATATTTCCATAACTTGTCGAGCCTTCTTTTTTCTATTATTTTATTTTTTGAACTTGAAATAAAGTTTGAATAAAAAAAAAAAAGTAAACAACCTGGTTCATCTACCCAGGACTGTGTATGATCTTTAAAAACTGCCTTTGGCCTAAAAGGCAGCTTTATGACTTCTCTGACTTAATTATGAAGATGAAGACTTAATTCACAGTGGGGGATTTCTGTAACTGTCAATGGAAACTGAATTCTGCCAACTAATGCCATAGTATTAAAGTTTTCTGGTTATTATAAGGATTTATTATTAGTTTTTAAACTTTGACAGATTTTTTTAAAAAGATTTATTTACTTATTTCTCCTCCTGCCCCCTTGTTGTTTTGCACTCACTGTCTGCTCTCTGTGTTTTCTTCTGTGTAAGCTTGTCTTCTATTTAGGCATCACCAGGAACTGATCCTGGGACCTTTCGGAGTGGGAGAGAAGCGCTCAATCTCTTACGCCACCTCAGCTCCTTGGTCTGCTGCATCTCTTATTGTCTCTCCTCTGTGTCTCTTTTTGTTGCATCATCTTGCTGCAGCAGCCAGTACTCTTGCACAGGCCAGCACTCCATGTGGGCCAGCTCTCTGCTCAGGCCAGCTTGCCTTTCACCAGGAGGTCCTGGGAATGGAACCCTGGGCCTCCTATATGGTAGACAGGAGCCCAATCACTTGAGCCACATCTGTTTCCCAGGTTTTTTTTTGTTTGTTTGTTTGTTTTTGAGGAGGTTTTTTTTTTGCATCCCTTCAAATCTCAGCCTTCTTAAAATTTCATTGTGTTGAAGTAAATAAGCAGTATTTACTTAATACTCTTGGTTGTTCATGTGTGTGTACCAAGGTAGAGAATGCTTTCAGGTGTTCTGTTTTAGGAGAAGGATTTTTGCAGTTCTGTTTTAGGAGAAGGATTAAGTTAACTGGTGAGGCTGTCTAGAAATTGTTTCTTGCCTCTAGTCAATGAATTGAAAATGTGAATGTATTCAGGAAGTATAAGAGCATTTTTAAGTGCAACACAAATCCTGATAGCTGTTTTCCATGTTAAGTGCTTTTTGCCCCCAGACAGACATATGCCATTCCATAGAAGTGAGCACACACACTTTATCACCAGGTCTGGGCATTAATTTTGTTCTGCTTTACTGATCAGATTATGCAAATCTGTTTTATAGTGCCATGCACTTCTGTTTAAGAAATGTTAATGTTTCCTGTTAACTGATTTTGGAAAGAAAAGCCCTCTCCAAAAAAATATGAGTTCCACTGACATTATGTGAAAAAGAATATCTCTAAGAATTATAGAGAATTGTAGAAAGTGTCCCCTTTTATCTATTTTTTCCTAAGAGGAAAGCTTTTTGTTTCTTATTTTGTGTTTACCAACTTTTTTATTTTCTTGTATTCTCTCATGAAGTTTCTTTTGGGTTATTCTTGATTAAAAAATTAGAGGTGGGATTTAAATATAGACTGTGGGTTAGATAACAGTAGTCTATCATTATTAAATTTCCTGATTTTGATAACTCAGCTGCAGTTGTGTAGGAGGATGTCCTTAGGAAACATACCCTGAAGTGCCTCACAGTGAGAGAGTAAATGTTTCCACCTTAACTTTTAAACAGTTCAGAAAATTATAACTATTTTAAAATGGTAAAGCAAATGGGGAAAATGTAAATAGTTGATAAATATGGATAAAAGATATACAGGAATTCCTTGTACTATTCTTGTGACTTTTCTGTGTTTGAGCTTTTGTGAAAATAAAAAGTAAAAGAAACTAACAAAAGTGAAAAAAAAAGAAAGGGTTGTGGAACAATTTTTTTCACTTTAAATGAGCATTCATAAAATATTTATTGAATCAGTTACAAGTGAGGAAATTTTTTTTGTCTTAAACAGTGTTCCAGGTTTCAGGTTAACTTGAAATTCCCTCATTGATGTCACCATTTTCTAATGAGTTTAGAGCTTTAAGATGAGAAGAAAATAATTTAGCACTTCAGGTGAGAAAAACATCATTTGTTGGGTTACTCTATAGAACTACAGTGTGACATAACAGGTTAAGAGAAAAGTTTCTGGATGAGGTGGGGAGGGAACACACATCTCTTAATACCTTATTTCCCCTTTACTATGCTGCTTGGATAATGTTCCATATGCTTGTAGATATAATCTCTGTATAAGGTTTTATTAGTATAGTCCTACATTACACACCTTCCACTTTTTACCTTCCCTCTTGGATTATTAATAAAATCAAATGTTTTTCAAATTTAACACATAAATGAGTACTTATGGGTATAACTATACCCCTTTTACACCTTTCTTAAACTTCACTGTAAAATATTTGTTATTATTCTTATTAGTTTAATCTTATCCCTTAGCAATTAGCTTCTTACTTGAATTTTTTGCAATTTTATCTGAAAAATCAACAAAAATAATTCTCTTATAAATCATGCAACTAGCTTGTCACAATTCTCTGAGTCACATGTTTCCGTAAGTCGGATGTTTACAAACTTCCTATCCTTGTGCATAATCATGTGCTATGTTTCAATCCCCTTTTGATGGTATGTATATATATTTAAAATATCTAGATGAAAAGTCAATACTTTTATTCTTTTACATAATGTCAAACAACATGTCTGATAGATTTTTTTCCTAACCAAATTAATTAAATTGACTCATTATGGGGCTATTTTACCCAGGGCCCCAGACAATTTATAATATTCCAAAGATAAATGCAGATTCATTTACAATAGGTGTAAAATTTCCACATATTTTTCTAGTAAGAAATTGGCCAATTAAAATATGTTAAACATTTAAAGAATCACTAACTGATCCATTAAGTTGTAACAGTGAGAATTTTGATAGGGTAATGGATAATTGATGAAAGACACAGAAAATATAATAGGAGACTGACTTAAAATTTAAATATTCAAAATAAGTGTCATAAAGGCTCTTCCTTTATTAGGACATTGTACTTATTTCAATAACAATAATAATCAAGCATGCATAATGATATTCTCTGCTGAAAAAGCAGATAGACCTGGGTGATTTATCCTTTGATGAGTTTGACTCCCTGGATAGGCGATTATCTAGTTTATTCATACCCTCTGGGATATTCAGAGCACTTTCAGTGTGAGGAAGTGTTTGTTTGCTGTCTCAGTTGCTTCTGCTACAGTTTTATGGTGGTTATTCTTCTTCCCCTTATGGTAGAGATGGTGAACCCTTGGTTATCATTTAATATCAACACAAGCTCAGATCCACTCTAGGTTAGTGCTTCTCTCTTGGGCTAGACAGTTCTGACTCTCTTAAACATTGAACACATTCTGTTCTCAACCTTTAAGATACTTTAACATTCTTTCTGCATCCTAGTGATTTTTAACCTTCTTTTGAAACGCAGACCCTTTTGAGAATCTGATGGAAGCCACAGAGCCTCTCTCCGGGCATATAGGCATACAACTCAAGACAGTGTGCCCCCTTTTAGGGTGTGTTCTACCTCCTAAAGCCTGTAATGCACCTCCCAAGATAATTACTATCAAAATAAGAATCTCCTAGGTGGTTGTTTACATTGTGGATTCCTGAGACAAATCTCCTGAGACTTAATTAAATAGAACTGAAGTGGGGACTGGAATTTGCATTCTAGGTGACACAGACAGATATGGGCTACATTATACCCTGAGAAAGACTGTTCTAGAGTCTAGAACCTTCAGATAAAGAATCTCTGTTCTAGTTCTCCAGATTTTGTGTTTTTTAGGTCTTGGAAGAATCTGACCTCAGAGGCCTTATATGCTTTACTTGCACAAATAACATGTTATGTTACTCTAGTTCCCCAAATAATTGTCTTCTATATCCGTAAAATTCATTCAGATCCCCTGTTTAAGGATTTATAATAAAATCCCCATCATTTAAAATGGGTAGAGTACCATTTCCTTTTGAAACATTCTGTGATTTTTCTAGCCCACAATGGTCTATATTTATTGACTGTACCTGTTGTCTGAAAAATGCATCATGTTTCATGTATTCAGGATCTTGTTTGCAACTTAAGGTAGGCATATGATTATCTCATTTTTCCCATTTTGATCACGGGCATCTAGTATTATATGTCTTTGTAACCACTGATTGCTCGGCTCAGTTTTTCAGGCAAAGCAAAGATTCAGTAAATCTTTGTGGGTTGATAAATGCATGATTAAAAGAAAAAATTCTCCCCCTGAAATCAATGATTCTCTTTAAGAGTCTATGGCAATGCACACTTTGGCCATTTCCCCCAAGGAGTCATTTCCACATATTCACAGGTTTCTGGAATCAGATATACATGATCTAGGATTACATCCCTGCTCTCACTCTTGCTTGTTGTGTGATCTTGGGAAAGTTAGCAAATGCCTCTAAGTCTCGATTTTCCATATGTAAAATAAGAATAATAAGATCATTTCCCTCATGGGATTGTTGTGAGGATCAAAATGAATTAATAGTTGCAAAATGCCTAGCAACCTGCTGGCACATGATAAGTGCTCAATAAGAGTGAGCTACTCTGACTTCTTGGTGATGTTGGCCTCTCACAAGCATGTAGAAAGCAAAATTCTAAGATGGGCTACAAGATTCCCATCCTGAGATGTACTCTCCTTATATAATCCCATCCCCAGGAAGATGAACAGGGCTGTGAATATGATTAAATTCACCCCTGTGATTACATTATGCTATATGACAAAAGTGAAGGGTTTTTGGAAATGTAATTAAGGTCTCAAATCTGTTGACTTTGAGTTAATCAAAGGAAGATTTTTCTGAGGGGTGTCTGACCTGATCGTGTGAGTCTTACAGGGACTGGGCCCTTCCAGGAGACAGGATTTGAAGCACGAGAAGGCCTATGGAGAGAGCCAGAAGGCAAGGAACTGCAGGACACTTCTAGGAGCTGAGATTCGTTCCTGGCCCATCACTAGCAATAAAGTGGCCACTTTAGTCTACAACCAGCGAGAAAACAGGAACTTCTGTCCTACAACTGCAAGAAACTGAATTCTGCCAACAGCTATTATGAGCTTGAAAGAGGACCCCAACTCTGATGAGATCAAAGCAGGGTGACACCAAAATTTCAACTCTGGGGGGCACTGAGGAGAGAATCCATAGCAGCTAAACCATACTTGGATTTCTGATCTAGAGAAATCGTGAGATAACAAATGGATGCTGTTTTAAAACTAAGTCTGTGGTAATTTATTTCATAGCAATGGAAAATTAATATACTGCGTAACAAACTTTTATATGCTGCTTGAAGTGGGACAACCCACAAGTTATACTTAAAGCTTTCAATTTTGAAAAAAAAGTTACAAACGAGAGAAAGGGAAATGGCCCACTTTCTGTTTCTATGTGCTTCCTTTAAGATTTTTATTGAGATTGGGCATTATAAGCTGGCTTTCCTAATACCATAATAAAATATATGTTAATCATTCACTGTACCTAGCAACATCACAGTGTTCCATTATGAAATAATTTATGGTCTTTTTTCCTGTGGCACAAAATAAATAATTTTTGAAGCACAAATATTAACTATTTTAAAATTTTTATTATGTTTTCACAACTTTCATAGTGGAGCATATTTCTGAAAGCCACTCTGGAATGGAATCATGACTCTTAGCTGTATGTACAAGCACAGTCTCTACTTAAAGGGTCCATTCTTGTTCAACATAATGCAGTTAATATAATTTCTAAGTATAGATCATTTACACCACATTATTAACTACCAAAATCAAACTCAGAGGTAAATTCTTGCTTCGCTGTCTCAGTGATTTGCACCTCTAATTAAAAGGGAAAGGATCATCAGTCAAACAGAGTCAGCTAGGGTTTGTCATCCATATTAAACTGAAATAGATTGGAGTTGGGAAGTGTTGATTAAGCATGCATCAACCCTTCTGAAGTTCTCTGAGAAGTCATCATTTTTCAGAAGGGGCTAGGAAGCAAGGGAAATGTTAGAAAGTAAACCGGAATACCTGCTACTTGAAGGAACGTCCCTGGGTCCTTTGCACATGTAAATTAAGATATGCACCACCCCAAAAGAATAGATTCAACAATCATCAAACTTTTTACAAAAGATAGTCTACAGATACAATTTAGAGCTGTGAATACATTATTTGGCCACCACTAACTTAAAAGTTCCTTTCAGTGCAGCATTTTAAGGAAGGATAGTTAGGGACTTCCTAGGGAGCCCGATGTATGTTTCAGCTACAGCTTAGATGTTGAGTTGGACCCTCATTTTATTTTTCTTCTGTCTTATCACATATTGATCATTCACCAAAGCAAATGAGAATGCAAAGAACACCAGTAAAAAAACAAACAAACAAACAAACAAAAACAGCTAACAAAGTCCTAAAGAATTTCTCTAGGCACCTTGTTCCTAATGGCTGAAGAAAAAAACTAAGAGGGTAACTATGTCATTTATAGTGAGGAATTAAGCTATATAGTTTTGCACAACTCAACCTGAGTTTCCAATTTAGCTGAGTTTTGATTTTGACAGTTTTAAAGTGTCTGTGTGGGTGTCATTGTTTCTTCTTTTTTCCTCTCTGTAACTGACAACTGTCACTTCAGGGTATTTCTCAACTATTTTTTTCTAATATTTAATTATTAAATATGTCAAAGCAATGTGGGG
This sequence comes from Cabassous unicinctus, assembly GCA_029593785.1. Taxonomy (NCBI): domain Eukaryota; kingdom Metazoa; phylum Chordata; class Mammalia; order Cingulata; family Chlamyphoridae; genus Cabassous; species Cabassous unicinctus. The sequence continues at coordinate 14,418 of JAQZBX010008095.1, read as the reverse complement.
TGCTTTTTCTTTTTTTATCATGAAGGAATTTAAAAATATATATATAACTATCGACAGAAAATGATCTTAAACAACCCCAGGTACCACAAAAATCTTGTGGAATAGCAATGATAAAAAAGAGATGGGCCTTCCTTTGACAAACAAAAATATAACACAGTGTACATACACACATAGCTATGAATAATATATGTATATTTTTAAAAAGCATAATTAGTGATAATCTTGAAAGCTATATTGTTATTTGTATTTAAGGTTTTGTAGGACAATGTCTCACTTAGCTGAGATGAGTTAGACTTAGGTTTAAAAAATCAGGGGACATTGATTGCGATACCTTTTAAAATATATTATTTGTCTAGATCAGATGCATGGGCTGCATATTGAGGTAGAATTTTACTGAAAGAAGAGGGGGCAGCAGATGTGGCAAATCGTCCTGATACGGAAACTTTGTATAAAGAGGACAAAATTAGAAATCATTCATGATAAGATTTGTATGAGATTGAAAGAGATAAAACTTATAGGAGTATTTCCTTTAAGTTATCCAGAGAAATAAAATGGCCAAACTGCTATAAGGCGCAGTTCTCATTACCACCTCATTACCACGGCTGGATTCTGCCATGGCTCCAGGATTTCACTTAGTTCATTCTAATAGATTAGCAACCTAAAATTGTTAAGCATTACATTAGGTGCTTCTGCTTGTTCACAGAACAAAGTGTGCGACAGCCATTCAGTTGTCTCTAGAATCTTCCAAATGGAATCCTGGGGCCTGGCAAGCAGTGTAAAGGTCTGAACCTGGCCTGTTATAACTGTAGAGTACGAGTGATGGGGACTATGGATATAAAAAATGCTGCCTTGCTTAATGATATTTAAAATTGAAAAAAAAAAATTAAAACACTCTACCAGTCAAACAAAGTATGCCTGCAGCCAAATCTGGCCTTTCCTTCTGCTCTACCATCTTCTTTGGCTGATCTCACACTTTATCATGGCCATTCTCCAGTTCTTGCCCCTACAATTCAGGAGCACTGGCTTTCCTTCAGGTCTTCAAAGACACAGGAGAGCCCAGGCTTATTCTGATTCCTTTGCTTGGAGCAGTTGAAATGTCACCTCCTCAGGGATGCCTTCCCTGGCCACCCTGAGTTCCCCTATTACTCTTTATCCTATTGTTTTCTTTCATTGTATTTATCATAACTTGTGCTTATATATCCCTTTGTACTTACTTATTTTATGTTTCCCTTATAGACTAAGGCAGGAATCAGAGTTTATCCAGCTCCCAGCACTGCATGTGGCACATAGTAGGTGCTCTATAAAGATTTGTGGAGTAAGTGAATGAATGAATGATCTCAGAGTTAAGGGGAGGTCTGCTGTAGGAAATGACTTTTAAGCTAAAAGTCCAAGGATGCCTAAGAGTTAGCTAGGCAAAGGGAGGAGCTGGGTGGTAAGAGGGGGCACACTCTATTGTGAGGCAGAATTGTGAAAGAAGCCTCCTTAAGACAAGATCCTAGAGTGCAAGACCAAAGAGGCAGTCCATGTCTCTGTGTGGCTTGAACTGGAGGATGAATGTCAAAATCAGGAACTATGGGTCAGTTGCCCAATACCATGGACCTCACAGTTCAGCAGAGGGAGCAGAACGAAGCAGAAAGCAGAGAATGGTGGAGATACAAGCTCGAAAGTGTTCCTGCAAGCTTTCAATGCCTTGTTCTAGCCTCTTGGGAGGAAGGTAGCTGCCTTCAGGTTCTGTGAGATGCCCTAAGATCCTTTTAACAAAGCAGTAGTTGCTAAGGCGCCTTCAAATTAGCTTCTGCTATGTGCAACTAAAAAAAAAACCAAAAAACAAAACATTAATTCAGCAGGATTCAAGGAGCAGGTAGTTGATTTTGGACTTGGTGAGTTTTCAGTACCTGTGAAACTGTTGCATGACTATGTTAAGTAGGAGGACAGTAGTCAATTGATAAGATGTGGTCCTTCTGTTTGGAAGGCCAGCAAACACATTGTCCATTTGAATGCAGTCACTCTATCTTTGGTAAAACTATAGCTGGAAATATTCTGTTCTGATGCTAATGTATGTAATGAAAGGAAATACGTGATAACATTTCGTTTGAATTTCCATCCAGTGAAAAGCTTTTCTTTGCTAATTCGTTTTTCTAACCATTTTTATCTTTAATTATGGGACTTGTTGTGTATCTTTATATGTATATACCTACAGGAAAATTGGAGACAAATTTATTATGCAATCATAATCAATTTATTTTAAATACCTAGTAAACTATAATTTTTGCTCCCTTTGAACAATTTGTATTGTCCTATTTTTAGAATCTGCCTAAATTTTTAAGTCAGCTCTGAAGAAACCATATACATCTTCATTATATTAAAATGGTATAACAGAGAACAGGACTATATAAGCATTGGCATTCATTCCTCTATAAATCAATTTAATTCAACTCTTTCTTTCCCCTTTTATAATTGAGCAGGAAATATTCCATAGAAAATAGCTCAATATTGGTAGCAAAAAAGTAAAATTAAATTTCATTAAAAAAATGACAAGTGAGTGATCTGGCATTAAAAAAGCCAGGTATGGCTTTATAAAGACTGTGTAAAAATTCAGATGTATTTTGAGGTTATAACTTGTAGCCGGTGATTGCCATGCAAATTCACTTCACTGGGCTGAACAATAGATACAAATTGAATTTTAAACTCTGAAGTAATCAAATCATTTTAGGGTTTTGCAAATGAAACACCAAAGTGAACACTGAATTCTTTTAAGATAAAAGAACAACAGAATTGAAATTAAGTGATAGAAACTGGGGGAATATACTTTCACTGCTGCATTTGCATTGCATATTGGTTTTAGCACAATAAATTGATTACTTTCTGGCACTCCAGTTAGCTGCTAAAGTGTTTTGTTTTATGTTCTCCTGGTATATGTTAGACAACCTATAGTCTAGAGGGTATCACAAGATTGTGACTTTTGTGCTAATATTTGAAAACAGTTTTCCAGAGTACAAATCAGTTTCCATACCATCCATCTGTCCATCCAAAAATTTCAAGAGCCTATAATTGACTGGCACTAGCCAGCTTGGCCTGTGTCTAGCTCACTGGAAGCTGGGACTCTAGACCGTTAAATCACACCTGCGGTCTGCTTACAGGGCATTAGAAGAGTTTCTTCAAAAGAAATTTTTTTTCCCTGATGGGTTTTGCTCTTTGAGAAGCTTATTGGGAAGCACATGTTAAAATTCACTTTTGTGGCTAGTTTTGGATTACAAAAACAGTATGCATTCATTATAATAAAATTTAGAAAATTTAGAAAAAATGCAATCAAGAAAACTTCACCCATAACCAATATATAGGAGAAAAATCACTCTTAGCATTTTCATATATATCGCTCCCAGGTTTTTTCTTTGAATATAAATATAAATACACACACATGCATTTTATGCATAATTGGTATCACACTGCAGCTAGTTTTGTTTTTAAATTTGTCTTATGCCAGAAATTTTAAAAAAGTAAAGTTTAATAACTCCACAATATTCTATCAAAGGGATAAACCAACACTAATGCTTTTTCATTGTTGGCTACTTGTATTTTTTTTCTGCTATTGGTCTCTCCATAATTATGATTATAACGATTACTTGTGGTATATGCAGATATGGTAATTGTTATAGGACTTTTATCTTTTACATTTCAGTAGAAATTAAAAGTAAGCAAACATAGACTGTATAACAAACAAACAAATAAACAGAAATAGCTGAATGAATGGAAACTGGAAACGTTATAGCAAAACTTAGGACCAATTATGCCAGTTACAGCAATAAACATTATTGAAGTGTATTCTCCCATGAAAAGATAATAGCTTTTATTTTGGTTTAAAAATCTTATTATATGCTGTTAATGTTGGTAAGAACCTAAAACAAATAATGCAGAAATGAATAAATAAAAGAGATAAATATATAAGTTTGGGCTGTTACCAAATAAAATGGAAAGAGGGCTGAAAAATTGAAATTAGGTGGTGTGGAGTTTCCCCTTTCTACACTCTAGCTAAAGCTGGATATTATAATAATTTTTAAAAAATCCTTCCAATTGATAGCAAAAAATGGTAATTTTATTATATTAATTACATTATATTGCTAATCAATTATCATAGACACTACAATTTTGTCCTTAATTTGTCTTTCCTTATAAATTTTTCTTCATAGAGGTCTCTGTTAACACATAGATTTTTAGTATTTGTGTTTTTTTTTTTTTCTTTCTTTTCTTTTCTCCATAAAATAGCCTGAGATAAGTATTCACCTACATTTTTCTCGAATTCACCTTCATGGGTATTTTAACGGGGAGCTGGGATGAGACTCAAGCTCTTTGGCAACTAAGTGGTCTAAATGGCCATTTCCTTATAAAGGCAGACTTGGCCAGGAGGAGCTTGTGGCAAATCTTCCCACAGCCGTCCTCCAACTGCTTAACAGCAAAGATATTTATGTCACTGCGAGTCTCTACACCTGTGGTCAGTGATTTCACGCTGCTCACGGCTCATTTCATGCCCAGTAGCAGGAAAGGCTGCTGTGCCGCTTTCCCAGGCTGAACATGAACTCATCTTTGTGTGAGCTGCCCCACACTCTCCTTGAATTGCAGCAGGAGGGCAGCAAACAAGCAGCAGAGTCCTGCATGGAGTTTTCCTTTAGGGTGTTTTGTGGACGCCTTTGAGTTGCTGCATGTTAAAATGGTGGAATTGAAAGAATAAAGTCCCCATGAGATAACGCATTTTGACCCACTTTGTAAACTGGGAGGCTCTATATAAAAGCTATTCCTGTTGATATTACTGTCAGAAATAAAGGGGTCTATTAGACTCTTTGATGAAATATGGTCATATATGTCATTTCTTTTCATGTCACATAGATTAAAAATTCTGTCCTCTCGCTAAGTGTATAGTGCTGGTTTTGCTAAATTTAGACGTAGAAGGACAAGGTGATTTTGCCTATGCATACTAAAAGAACTTGAACTAACTATGTAATGTGAATTCTGCTTCTAGATGCACAGTCTCAAACAGACCAAATTTTGGTTAAGAAGTTGAATTTCATTGAAGCTTAATGTGGTATCTCTTAGTACTGCGATTATGTTAAATTGAGAAATCCAGGTTAAAAGAATTGTCTGCTGGACTTTGATGATGGTTTTTAAAAAAATGATGGGAGCCCCACTTTGGGGCAGCTGATGTGAGGCTGGCCAGGACCCTGAGAACATGTTTTAAAAAGACCCTATGCTGGCAAGAGACATAGAGATGACTTCATGGGACTTCTCAGTCTGGAATTTCTTTGCTTCTATTTCCAATTATTTTTGCTGGATTTTTGACAGTGTTTTTTTATTTTTTTAAATCTAAACAAAAATAATTGTCAAATTCTGGAAGTTACACTTTAATCCTGCTGCTACCAGGGACCCACCTTGCCTCACCCCTCTTTCAGCATCTGCTGATGCTCTTCCTGAGACTTTCCTAAACCCAGGGTCTAAAACTGGATGTGCACCTATCCCTGGGTATACATTTTCTAAGGTGATGAGGACCCCATGAATAACTGAGTATCCACGTCCAAATTCTCAATCTCTATACAAACTTTTTCAGACTTGATCTGCCTCAAAACTTGTCCTTTCTCCAACCCCTTTTTATAATCACACTTCTTCCATCATACAAAAAGGAAAAACAAACAATGAAACAAAACACAAAAGCCCACCTCGCACCCATCTTTAGTCTTACTGCACTCTCCAGGGTATAAAGAATCTTCCTGGTTCCAAATATTAGTGTTGTATTGGCAAAGTGAATGACTCTACTGACTGGCTAACCAATCGTTTTGCAAGTCACGTGGTTTCCAATTCTGTGCTTTCAACAAAACTGAAGGAAGAGGTAAAATAATTATTAGAAATAGTTCTTAATTTAAATGATCAGGGAAGCAGATGTGGCTCAAGAGATTGGGCTCCCATCTACCATATAGGAGGTACAAGGTTCGATTCCCAGGGCCTCCTGGTAAAGGCAAGCTGGCCCACATAGAGTGCTGGCTGGCATGGAGTGCTGGCCCATAGGGAGAGCTGGCGCAGCAAGATGACACAACAAAAAGAGACAGAGAAGAGAGACAATAAGAGATGCAGCAGACCAGGGAGCTGAGGTGGTGCAAGAGATTGAGCACCTCAATCCCACTCCAGAAGGCCCCAGGATCAGTTCCTGGTGCTGCCTAAAGAGAAGACAAGCAGACACAGAAGAACACACAGAGAGCAGACAGTGGGGGCGGGGGGGGGGATAAATAAATAAATCTTTAAATGATCAATCATCATGTGATTTTGGACTTATAATCAAGGAGGAATTCAAAGAACTGAGGAAAATAACTGTAATAAAACTCCTTCCATTCATCCACCTTTTAATGTGAACACATTTTCTCAGCAGTAAAGACAGAGAAACAAAAATATGAATAAAATTGGTACTGAATCTCTATACTTCCAGTGCTATATCATCTTTGCCCATGGATGTGAACTAATTGTAACAAGAAAAAAAGAAAACTTCATCACCCCATTAAGAGAAGCATTTAACTTTATACAAAGTGCATTATATAATTATGCTGTCTTGGTCAAAGGTGAATTGATATTAATTGTAATGATAATCCAATCTGGAAGAAATTATTTTCGTGTGTGTGAATTTGAATGTTTAGTCTCCGGGACTCTTATTATTATTAAGATTTAAGTTTGTGTACTGTTTGTTTGTTTGTTATGGCAAAAAATTGTAATGGTGTGATTACCAAATTATTTTCAAGTAAAATAAGTATAACACTGGGTTTAAATTACTTTACTTTTGAGAAGGGAAATGGAAAGATGAGTTGGAGTAGAAAAATAAATGATGTAGAATTTCCAAATTGTTAAATTACTGCAAATTATGCAAAGGAGGGTGTTTGGCTGATCATTTAGATTTTTTTTGCTTTCATTTTTTCATGTTTTCTATGAAGAGTTTGGGTAGAATCCACTTATTATTTTGGCTGCTGAACTTTTTTTTTTTTCAGATCGAATCTTAGGGTGGAAACTGAAGCCTGCTGTGGCCCTATCCCGGCCCATTCCCTCTGGGCAATGCAGGGAAGGACCCCTAAAGAATTTAATTGGGAAACTAACTTGGAGACTAGGGTCTCAACAAAGGTCTTTCTGACTCAACAATTAGACAATATTTCTGAAATTAAGATGTATAACTAAGAAGAAACCAACATTTCTAGACTTCAACCTTATGTGGTGATATAGGCTTAACTCAGAGTTTTGTTGACATATTAACCCATGTTGTGAACAATTCTTTCTGTAGAACACGGGTAGACAGTTTGCTTTCTATATTTGCTGTTACAAATGTGCCACATGTTGACCATATTTGAGTCTTCTATATAAGTCCAGGAACAAAGGGCTTCCTAATGGTTAAGCCTTTTTGGATTTGCCAATGATTACTTTCATTCTGGGAAATAGACAATTTGATGGAACTGATTTTGTTTGTTTAAAACATTTACAATAATATGGACTACTCCAAAAGTTACTTTTAATATTTTAACTTTAAACCAGGGGTTCTTAATCAGGGGTCTGTGAGCTTGAGTTGAATTTCAAGAAAATATTATTTTTGTGGGGATGTGTTGGTGTGGGTGTGATATATTTATTAAATAATACACAGTATAGTGTGGACTTAGTAAGGGGTCAGTGGTTTTCACCTGACTGACAAAGGGGTCCATGGAACAAAAGAGGTTAAGAAGCCCTGCCCTAAACTGATTGCTGTTCTGTCTCTGGCACACATTAGGACAAGACCACACACCACGTGGACAATATTTTTAACTGGAGATTTATGTTTTAGAGACTGAATGATGATTAAGTACTCTGAGGCCTCCTGTTATTTTTTAATATTCAAGGGCAATAGCACCTGTTTCAAAGGATTCACATAATTCCCAATTCTATGCTGCTTTCACAACCAGGAAAGCTGGAGAGAGAGAAGGGGAAATCTGATAGGAAAGGGAAAACAAGATTGTCTTTACTGAATTTCCTGGTTTGTTTCTCGAGCATTCTAAGCTTGTGCACCACTTAAAATACCAGCCTCAGAAGTTGACATTAGATACAACATGAAGACAAATACTCCAGAGGCTGAGAAATGAAGTTATTAATCATTTTCCACAGAAAGCTTCCCAGGAGAATAATTTTAGGTTAAGATTTGTGGTTAGGGTAGGTATCAAGATGAAATGATCAAAGTAAAAAATTAGCTGATCTTAGAGTTCATTCAGATCACCTGATTAGATAAACCCTCTGCAGGTTGAAGGCTTGATGAAGAAATGCAAAGCTAATGTGATAGTTCTGTAATTTTGTAACTCAGTTGAAATGTAAAGTCCATGAGCAGTGTTTGAATTATCACTACCCTGAAGAGTACATTCAAGAAGGGCTATCCAGGAGCTAACCTTTCCAAAATGACCATATGTTAATCATGGAGGAGTGCTTTAAGCAATGCAAATAGGCAGTTCAGTTTCCATCACTAAAAATCTTATCTTCTGGAGAGATCAGACTGGTAACATAGTTAAATGCAATGACTTACTTCTTCAGAGCAGTGATGGAGCACATTTGTTGCACTTTAGCGAAATACAACATGTCAAAATGTGCCGTGTAATCTTTTCAATTTTTTCCAGAACAGATTCTTATATCAGCTTTGTTTCTTAAAATAATGACTTGGTTAGATAATGTTTACTATACAGTCTAGCAATATAGCTATATTTTGCCTTTAAAGACAAGTTAATGGAGAAATGTGTCAATTTGATTAATGTTGGCAGGTTTTAAAACCTCTAGAATATACACTTATTGTAACCAAGAATTTCTATTTAGGCCACACACACACACACACACACACACACACACACACACACTCCAGAGAGAATGCAATGTGGAAACTGGAACAATTGGAAAAGGTATTAGGTACAGTATAGTATCTGGATGAACTGAAGATGGCAGAACACCTGTTTGGTATCTTCAAGTACCTGGGATGCACTGATGTTTTCTTTTATGCATTATTTGCATAATTTGTAGAAGTAGGTAGCCTTTCTGTTGTTTGCTAAGCTACTACTACAGTTCAAAGTGCACGACAGTGATAGCAACTTCTAGCATTTTATACACCAGTAATCCAATAAGTTTGCTAAAAATTACTTTATAATATTGAAGAATCCATTTTTAGTCTTCCTCTGATTCTACTTATTTCTGGGGAAGAAAAACACATTAGATGAGTATAAAATAAATCTTTAAAGGAAGAAGGCATAATGAGTCTAAAGTTAAGAAACAAATCCAAAGACGAAAAAGCTAAAAAAATTATCTAATCCCAAAATGTATTTCCAAAAATGAAACACATATGGTGAGTGTGTGTTTCATCACCATACATATAAAGCAAGTCCATCCTAAGATTGTTTTTCAACCAAGTTTAAGAAAATTCCTTTTAACATAAAGAGCCATTAGCAGAGTGTTAACACTCTGCCACCTACTGGACAACTTGTCAACTCCTAAGAAATGCATGTGGATACTTAAAATGTGTGTCACAACAACGAGACTTCTAAGAGTCTGTCACAGAGACAAAGCTCTGAATATATTCAGGGAAACTTTTTCAATTTTTTGACAACAAACTATTTCACATTTATTGGTGAAAGCTTTTCTTTCAGCCATGACTCACATGCCCAGAATCAATCCTTTGATGTTCAAACAATAACAACAATAATGACAACAAAAGATTTGCTTCTAGGGCTGTTTTAGTGCCTACTGCTTTAGAGTCCATTCCCACATATACATTAACAACTTTATTTGTAGGCATCAGGCCAAAAATGAAGAGGAATCTGGAGAAAGGTTCTAGGAGCTTCTTGTCCATAACTCCCTCCCTTCATCTTCTGGGAAAACAAATATGAGATCATCCTTTTGGGGAGATATCTCTTGAATGGATGGGACAGGGGACACCAGCACCTCTGCTGTCAACAAAGGGTAGCTTTAGCATTGGAGAGCAAGAGTCAAATTCTGTAAGATTTTACTTTATTTTACAAATACAACAAAATAATGTTAAATCATAATAATATGGTGTGTTAAGCCAACCCGAGTATAGAGATTTCATAATTTAGTAATTCTGACTGACTTAAATCTCTAATAAAGATAATGTGGATTAAGTAAAGGGTCTGCCAGCAGCCAGTGAAACAAATAAAAAAAGAAAAAAATAATACACTGAAATCAAGGGAACTTCAAAGTTAGTAAGGATGTGGAGAGTATATAAACCTCTCTTCTACAAAGAAGTAAATTAAAACCCAAGAGTTAAGTGATGGAGGGCAGTTTGGAACAGAGGAACACTTCCGTCAAATCCTAGCTTTATCATTTATCAGTTCCAAGATTTTGGCCCTTGTTAAGTAACCTCTCAGTTTCAATTTCCTCATCTGTACAAGGTAAATTCATTATCAAACTTATAAAATGACCACGAAGATGAAATAAGATAAAATATTCAGCTCAATGGTTAAGTAATAACAGGTGCTCAATAAATATTATAATCTTACACTAAGTCAAAAATGCAGAGCTGGTACGGGAAGCCAGGTGACCTGATTGTTAGTGAGGTCCCCTTTCCATGGCTGCACTATTTTAGGGTTTCTCATTTAAGTCATTTTAAAACTGAGGCTCAGCTCCAATGGTCTGCGTATGAATGAGCTTGATGTCAACTAGACCAGGGTCAAGGGCTGATCTTTGTTAATCAATTGATTGGCTCTATTTCATTCAGCCTCATCTTTAGAAAACCACTTCCATGCTTAGGAGTGCTTAGGAGTATGGAAATAGAGCAAAGGAGATAAAAGACAGCACAAGTGACCCAAATTATTAAAGATGACCCCATCATAATTCATTTCCAGCAAGGGATTGATATTGATCACCTGTCTTTTCTGGCTGTGAGAATAAGAGAGCTAACCTAGAGGAAGGAGGGACATAAGAGATCTGTAGGGATACCGAGTCCAGCAATAATACATTTGGAAGGGCAGAGGTTAAGACCAACTGGTAGGGTTATGTTTACTCTACCTAAAGAATGCATCCCAAAGGGAAGTCACATCGGCAGGGACAGACAAATGTAGAATTCTCAGGGCAGAGATGGTAGAAGTTCCAATTGCCAGGCCATATATAGTATGATGTATATACCTGCTATTTTATAAAGTATATAATATTACTAATATTTGAACACATTCTTTATTAGGCGCTGTGCTAAAGAGCTTTACTCATTCAATCCTCACAATAATTCTTAGAGTTAGGAACTAATATCCCCATTACATGAATGAGAAAACTGAGGCATAGGAAGGTTAAATTGCTTCCCCTGGGCCATGTTGCCAGTAACTGGCATGGCCAGGACTTGATTTTGATCACTGACTCCATCGCATCTGTACTCAACTGCCGCAGGATGGTCCTTGCAGTGCTGGCTATGGAAAAACTGACAGGCTCCCACTCTCTGTGATTCCAGGGCTGGTGGGAACCTATGTATCGAGTCCCAGACAGATGATAGGGGGTGTAAAACAGAACTGCTACTCAGGTGTCAGCCCACTGCAGGGGACTGGAAAACCCTCGGATCCATCAGGACCTTGATATTTAAGGGTAGTTTGATCTGATCACGCGCCAGCAATGCCTGACCCTCCGTGCTCCAGAATAGAGCAAGCACAGTTAACCCAGAGTCCCTTAGGGACTGTGGGTGGGCTAGAGAAAGGCTGGCTCATTACCCTCAAACTGGCTGTGGGGAAGAAATGACAGGCCTGTGTATTTCTAGGGCCATTTGAAATAGCCGGGATGGGACTAAGGCTGGCAGCCCAAACTAAATTTTATGGTGGTTTAAACAGCAAAGAGTCACTTTTGGAGCAGAATAAATATGAGTATTTTGAATGATGTCCCCCTTAGAGTTGTTTTGAAAGAATATACATTTATCAAAGGAGAGACATTGAATTACAAACTTGGTAAATCATTTATGGTCATATCAAAGGGACACAGATAAAGCACAGCACTGAACATATCACAGGTTTATCTGAAAAACAAAACAAAACAGGTAGTGTTTCAAGTTAACACTTAATCCAAACTCGTATCTTAAAAAAATAGATCGTGATAAACAAGAACTTGGCAGCAAGGAGACAATATTGTTTGACTTGAAATACGTCCTTTCATATGTACTTTACTTTTTATTTAAAAGTTTATTTAAAAATATTTTCCATTACATTGTTTTCTTATTGGCTTTAATAAAGCATATATATTTTAATTATAAAGTCTGAACTATAGAGAATGTATTTAAATAAAAGTTAATGTTTTCCTCATTGCACACTTCTCCAATATCACTCAGAAGTAGAAACATTTAACAGTTTGAGATATATCATTTTAGATCTTTTTCTATGTGCATAGACCTATGTGTAGAATATATAATTAAAAAAAAATGGGACCTATCTATTATCTACCTAGAAAAATATTCTCCTGCAACTTTCTTTTTCACTTAATATATGATGGACATTCTCCCATGTCAGTACATATAGACCTGCTTCATTTTTTTAAAAAGGCTGTATGGTATTGCAGAGTATGGATATTTATAAAAAACATTTAACTATTCCACTATTGATTGGCATTTAAGGATACCCACCTTTGAAGTATTATAAATAATACGGCAAAAAACATTCTGGACCCACGTAACTTATATACAGAAAGACCTGCTTTTTTGTAGGGTAGATAAGTGGAAATGCTGGACCAAAGCATACAAGCATTTCTAATTTTGACAAGTAATACTAAATTGCTTCTTCTCCTTGATCATTAGTGAGGCTAAATGCCTTATAATGACCATGGCCATTTGTTTTATCTTCTGTGTCTTCCTGCTTAAAACCTTTCTCCATTTTAAAAATTGGGTTATTTTTTCCTTTTGGGGGGGCTGATTTATAGGACCTATATATATTTCAGTGTTTAATAACTGAAACTTTAAAGTGAGGGAGATGTGAGTTTAAAATCTCGACTTTCGCCTCTTTCTTGCAGGATGGCTTTGGGCCAATTACTTAAAATCTCCAATCCTCTGACTCTTTATATGCAAAATGAGGATAATAAGAGTACATACCTGATGGGTTTTTCCTGAGTCTTTTTTTTTTTTTTAATTTTTTTTATTTGTAAAATGATATATAAATACATATGCATATATGTGCATTTGTTTACATAAATGTTATTATATATACCTGAGTCTTTAAAATGGTACAATGGTTATAAACTTTTATAATGGTAGGTAGTTCATAGTATGTGCTTAATACGTGTTATCTATTCTATAGTTGTGAATACTTTTTTCATGCTGTTAGCTGATGTAATTTTATTTTCAGAAATTATCAATTTACAGAAATTTTACATTTGAATATAGTCAATTCAGTCAAATCTTTCATTCTTTTTAGGGGAGGGAGGCTTTTGGGGTTTTGTATTATGTTTAGAATTTTAGCACCTAGATTATAACAAACATATTCTCTTCTATTTCCTTCTAGTACACTTTAATTTTCACACTTTGAATTTAAATATATAACTATTTGTTTCTAAGTTTGGTATAAGGTAGGCATATCTTCTGAAGGTTCAGTCATTTCACCACGGATTTAAAATGTCAATGTTATCATATACTAAATTCCAGTATATACACCAGTCTGTTTCTGTTTCCAGACATTTTATTTTATTCCATTTATCTATTTATCATGGTCTGCATTGGTATCATGATATTTCAGTTACTTCAGCTTCATGGTATGGTTTTTTTTTTTTTTTCATGGTATGTTTTGAAACAGAGAAGGGAAGACCTTAACTCCTTTTAGTCTCTTGGTTATATTTATTTGTTTACTTGTTTATGCCTCTCTTCTGTATTAAAATGCTTCCATGAAAAGAGGACCTTATCTGTCCTTTTAATTGCTATATCTTAATTACCTAAGACAATGCCCAGCTCAGAAAGGGCACTCTATATACGGGATTTAACTAAATAAACTTAAATTGCAGTCTTTTTTACACCTATTTTTTTTGTTCCCCAAAACTTTTTAATTGTTAAAAGAACATGAATACAGAAAACAACATAAAACAGATAAATTCATAAATACCCTTGTAACCACCACCCTGAATCAAATTTATAGAAAGAAATAAAGCAATTTTGCTCTCCATATAATTATTCAACTAGCCAACAGTAGTTTTTTTAAAGGCAGTCATATTGGTAGGATCTTTATTTCTTTGTATACCAAGGGTTGGCAACTTTTACCTATTTCTACTCGTACTATCTATTTAAATGTACTTTTTTTTTTTTTTTACTCTTCTATTAGTTTTAGGGAGGAAAAATAGCTACTTTATGGACCTTTCATCTTTAGTTAGGAGAATGCCACTTGAAGTAAATAGAGCTTTTCTTCTTCTTCTTCTTTTTTTTTTTCTGTATCA